>WEIT01039847.1:3127-30869 GCA_013389985.1 Dryoscopus gambensis
TTTTAATAAAGGCTTTTCAAGGACTCGCAGTCCTGCCCGTATTTATTTCACTGACGATGCTGGGGCTCAGCACCTGCTGCCTCTGGGCCACGGGAAAGGTGCCAGGATCAAAGCAGCGTCACCTTCCTGCAGCGCTGGCAGGGGCACGAGCCTGCCACGCTCCCAGCCCGTGGTCCTTGGTGACAGAAACCCCTGGGCAGGGGCACAACGGGGAGGATTTCAGACCTGAACGACTTCTGCAGCTCCGGGCAGACGTGCTCCCGTATCACAGCCAGCACACAGGGAAACCGAGCCCGGATCCCGCGCATTAATCCCACCATGGAAAAAGGGTTTGTGCAGGGAAAGCACAGCGGGGACGGGCTGAGGGTTTCACTGGAGCCAAGGAGAGGCAAGGGCCAGCAGGGATGAGCTGGGCAATGCCTCAGAGCTGCTCCCTGTCACTGCAGGGCTCAGGGGTGCCAACAGCCCCAGGACAGGCAGCGATTCCCGAAGCGTCCCAGCTCAGTGGGGAGCAGGGGAAGCTCTTCTCGTGCTGCTCTCAGTGCCCAGTGAGGGGCTGGAGGCTCGTTCTCCCCGAGAGCTGCTCGGGTGGGCGTGAGAGAAGCCTCTCTGTCATCACCCAGCTCCGTTTCCTCGGGCTCCTCACTTCCCTGCCCCATCCCAGCGCGCACGGAGCCGGGATCGCTGTCGGAACTGCTGCTGGCCCTGGGGCCTCTGCTCAGGCCCCTTCCAAGCACAATAAAAGCCTCGACCACCAGCCCCAGAAGTCTCTCCTAATTAAAGGCTTTAGGGATGGATATTCCAAGAGCCGCCGCGATCCGGTGGAAGCGGGACAATGTAAACACCTCGGAAGACGCCTCAGTTTCCAGATGAGTTCCCCACAGAAACCCTGATCCACCCGAGCAGACCAGCAGTGCCGGCCGTGCATTGGCCCTTGTGCTGCCCCGACAGCGGAGAGGTGGAAAAACTCCTTCGTTCCCGATCATTCCTGGTCAGCAGAGGTCCAGAAATTTGGCACCTGGGAGCTTTTATCCCTCAGCTTTTGTGTGCGTCTGTTACTGTTACTGATTCCTCTCCTGCGGCACCACATTCCACGCTCCAGGAGGGGTTTTAACACCTAAAAAGCAAAAGCTCTTCTTGCCCTGTGGGCACCAGGAATTGGAAATATTTGATCCACCTTTTCACTGTAGTCCATGGGTTTTCCTCTCCGAGGGAAGCTGTGACCTTGGGCATCAGGGGCAGTCCAGCCCAGGCTGCACAGTTTGACATTATCTCCTGTCAGAGAGCCCTGTGGCTGTTTTGACACTCATTAATTAAATCCCACGTGCTGCCTGGGAGGTGGATACAGGCAATCCACCTCAAATTAAGCTGGAAAAGGTTAATTGGCTCCTTGGACCTCACAGGTGCCCTCCCATTCCTGCCCAGCTCCCAAATAACCTGGGACCAGGTTATTGGTGCTGGTGCCATCCCCTCAAATCTATCACAGACCACACAGTGGAATCAAGTGAGCAACACCAAAAAAAATCCCCTCCTGCCTATATCCATCATCTCCTGCTTCCCCTCTTGCTTTTCTTAGCATCCAGAAGAAAGAAAGGAAAAAAAAAATTAAAGGCAACCTGAAACCACTCCACACTCCCAATGAGAAAATAAAAATGGATGTTGCAGGCTCATGTGTTCTATACGTTTCCAAATATTTCCATCTGCTCCTGAAATTTCCATTAGGAGTTGCCAAAAACTCTTACAGAATTGTTAACACGATGGTAAATTTAGATTCTTTTTATGGAGAGACGTTTCCCCACCCTCTTAAAAGTCTGGTATCAATTTGTCCTGTCACTGATAAGCCAGAGGTATGGCTGGGCTTGCCCTTTTGCTCCCTGGGATGGGATCAGGGAAGAGAGGCAGCACCCACATTTTGAGCGGGTCCTGCTGCACCCCTGGGCCAGCACAGAAATCCCTTCCAAGGAAATCACCACCCCCAGCTGCTCTCCCCAGCCTTCACCCCACGGATTGTCCTTTAGTTTGGAAGCTCCCAAAGGAAGGTCGGAGGCTGCTGAGGTGTCCTGCCCATCCGCCACCCAGACCCTGATTAAAACCGTGGTGCTAACGAGCAGGTTTCATGCTCAGAAGGGCGCAGGGCAAGAGTGTGGAGTGTCAGGACAAAGGGAATGGCTTCAGACTCACAGAGAGGACGGTTAGACGGGTATTGGGAAGAAATTCCTCCCGGTGAGGGTGGTGAGGGGCTGGGATGGAATTCCCAGAGAAGCTGTGGCTGCCCCTGGATCCCTGGAAGTGTCCAAGGCCGGGCTGGACGGGGCTTGGAGCACCCTGGGACAGTGGGAGGTGATCTCTGAGGTCCCTTCCAACCCAGGTGAGTGTCCGAGGGCAGATCGTGGCTCAGGGGCCACAGAAACACAAACAAAAGCTCAGCGTGAGGTGGAGACAGCAGAGAGAGGCCTCAGCACCCCCGTGGCCACGCAGGGATCGCTCTCGTGAATATTTCCAGCTGCAGTGGCGCATCCCTGACGGAGCAGCCCGAGTTGTGTCCCCAGGCTGCTTCACCAGGGCGGGTTTGGTTAAAACTGCGTTGTTTTCCAGAGAAACAGGGCACTCTTCCCTGCCAGAAAGGGCCTTTTGGGGCTGGCTCCGGTGCATGCTCCACGTGGTGAATTACAATGGCATCACTCAGGGCTGGAGGAGCTGCTGCTGCAGTTACTCAGCGAGAGCACAGCGAGTGCTCTGCAATATTATTTTAAAGCACTTACTCCCCGCGACCATTTAACAATAATCCTGTTCCCACAGCAGAGCAAATAAGGGCCGCTCTCCAGGGGAGGCACTTAGCGGAGATTAAAGGTTCAGAGCCCACACAAAAAGGCAGAAAGCACCGCTGCCTCCTCTGGGCTGAAGTGAAGAACCCACGGAGCCTGAGCCTTTCCCGGCCTCTCGTTTTGCACCTCCAGACAGAGCCCTGTGGCTCAGGCAGGGAAATCCCTGCTCTGCCCGAGCTCCTGGGTGACATCAGAGCCTTTTCCTGCGCTCTTGGCAAAGCTGCCCCATTTTCAGGAGCATTTGTCCACATGGAGAGGGATTTTTCTCCCCTCCTGTGTTCCCAGGCTGTTCTGCCAGGCTGCCCCCCTCCATCTCCCAGGGTTAAAAACACTGCCCTGGGGCTGATCAGCAAAACCCCAGTGGAAAAACCCCTCAGAGATGCCTTTAGTTAGGAGAAAGCCCTGCTGGAGCAGCCAGAGGAGTGGGATTGCTGCACGGCCACTGCAAGGGCTCTCTAATGGACTCAGGGATGTTGTAACTCATCACCTAATTAATCTGAGTCTTACTCTGCCTAATCTTCCTCGAGGAAGCAGGGAGAGCTGCGAGTCTGGACTCCTGCTCCTGGGGGAACCACACAACAATGGGTTCGGGGAAGGGGAATTAAAGATGCCTCATTTCATTTTCTTCCCCTTTCAGGATGTTCCCTGATGTGCCCCAGAGCTTTGCCCATCTCCCAGATGATTGGGGTTGGGGACAGGCTGGGAGCGTGACATGGAAAACCCACGGCGGCTGCTGGGAGAGAGGAGCCCTTCCCACCGAAGGGAAACCCATCCGACCTCCTCCGGACCCCTTCCCCGCAGTTACACTCGTCAGGTTCCCCTCCCGAGGGGCTCCTTCTTCGAGAGCAGCGTCCTCGCTCCGGATCGCGGGGCTTTCAGGGAGAGACGCCGGCAGGAATAAACGCATTGCCACCTGCAGCCTGCTCGGGAAAGAGCTGCTGGAACCAGCCCTGCCGGCTGCTCCTCAGCCTGCTGCTCCCGAACCCCCCGGTTATCCACGGAGGACAGGCAGCAGCCCTTGTTTCGTGGTTGTAGAAGTTAATTAGTTGATTTTATGTCTAATTTTATAGCTTGATCCGTGTCCAGAGATGCGAGCTCGCGGGAAACGGGGAAGTTTCCATCTGGTGATGTTATTTACAGCCTGGGGTGGTGTTACTCAAACCTCGGTGTAAAACACGTGGGGTTAAAATCTTCCCTGATTTTACTGCTCCTTTTTATTTCGAGACCGAAACTTCCCTGTTTTCAGCATTAAATTCACCCAGGGATCCCCAGCAGCCTCCTCAGCTCTGCAGGGATGGGAGCAAGTGTGTTTGTATGGATTTTAAGTAATTTTATCTTTAAAAAATGTGATGTTATGAAATATTAACAGTTGAAGTATTAGTGACTGTGCTCTCAGCCAGATCAGCTTTGTTGTTTTTTTTTAAAACATGTAGGGGAAAAAAAATCCTATTTGCCTGAAGAACATGTCAAAACTTGAACAGATGGGAGTTTTTACCAGAAGGAGACTGTTTTGCTCAGACATCACTCCCTTTCCAAAACCTCAAGTAAAGTTTCATATCTTTCAGCAAATCTTGGAGTGGGATTATAATTCAAAATAAAAATACAGAAATTTCCGATGTCGAGCTTATAAATGCCAGTTTACAACATTTTCTGGTGTCTTAATGAGAGCCATGTGACCCAAGCTATATATCCTAGGAAATAGCCAAAAGGCACATATGCTTTTACAAGTCCATTTTTAAATGCAGAGGACTGACTTTTACAATTTTAACACGAGAGGTTATTATCCTTTTTTAATTAAAAAATTATTGGGTTATTTTAATTTTTTTTTCCATTTTCAACATGCTCTGCACTGCAGGAGAGAACCAAGCCCTGTCTCCAGAGCCCCAGTGCAGAGCAGGGATGTTGATATTCCCCTGGCAGCTCCCAAAATTCAGAGTCACCCATTTTCCATGCTGATTTTCCCCCAGCAGCTCCCAAAATTCAGAGTCACCCGTTTTCCATGTTTATATATCCCTGGCAGCTCCCAAAATTCAGAGTCACCCATTTTCCATGCTGATATTCTCCTGGCAGCTCCCAAAATTCAGTCACCCATTTTCCATGCTGATTTTCCCCCAGCAGCTCCCAAAATTCAGTGTTGCCCGTTTTCCATGATTATATATCCCTGGCAGCTCCCAAAATTCAGAGTCGCCCATTTTCCATGTTGATTTCCCCTGGCAGCTCCCAAAATTCAGAGTCACCCGTTTTCCATGCTGATTTTCCCCCAGCAGATCCCAAAATTCAGAGTCACCTATTTTCCATGCAGATTTTCCCCTAGCAGCTCCCAAAAATCAGTCACCCATTTTCCATGTTTATATATCCCTGGCAGCTCCCAAAATTCAGAGTCACCCGTTTTCCATTATTATATATCCCTGGCAGCTCCCAAAATTCAGTCACCCTTTTTCCATGCTGATTTTCCCCCGGCAGCTCCCAAAATTCATTTCCCCCTTTCCCCCCTCAGTGTTGCTTTGGTGGTGTGAGTGTAGCACCGACGATGACTTTGGACTGCAGCAGCACCATTAAACCGTATTTATTTTACTTAAACCCTGCAAAATAAGACAGCGACCATAATGGCACTTAATGGGGTCAGCGGGGGAAGAACCGGGGCTGTCCCTAAACCCCTCCAGCTGTGGACTGGCAGTTTCGGTGTCGCAGCAGAGCAGAGCTCTCTGCCCCTCAGCCCAGCCCGGGAATTATTCCCAGCCCCGTCTCTGCCCGTCCCCACTGACGCCGTTCCCATGAATGCCCCTAATGGGTTGTGGCCTCCAGCCACGCTCCCTCCCCATTCCCAGCGCCGGGAAAACCCCGCAGATGAGGCCAGGCACTAAAAGGGTGGCAGGCCACTCTCTCTTAAGACAGAGGCTCCTGTAATATTTCCAGCGGCGCTTCCAGGGCCGTGGGCACACGGGGCACGCCCCAGTGGGGTCCCAGGGGGGTTCTGTGTCTGCATGTCCTAAAGGTGGGCTCCGGGCTCAACCTGACCCGGCAGCTGCCAGCACTGAGGCTGAGCTAGGAGCAAACTCGCTGGGTCAGGCTCGGGAGAGGTGCAGGGATGTCCTTCAGCCCAGGATGGCTCCGTGGTGGGCTGGTTCGGGCTGGGGTGGAGTGGATTTTCTCCCCCGTAGCCACTCTGGGGCTGTGTTTGGGGTTTGTGCTGAACACAGGGTTGATAACACAGGGATGTTTTTGTTATTGCTGAGCTGTGCTTACCCAGGCAAGGCTTTTCTGCTCCTCGGCCCTCCAGTGAAGGAGGCTGGGGGGGCACAAGGAGCTGGGAAGGGACACAGCCAGGACAGCTGACCCCAAGTGACCCCAGGGCCATCCCAGGCCATCAGTGTCAGGCTCGGTGGCTGAAGAAGGGGAAAGGAGGAGGAAGAGGAGGGCATGTGGAGTGATGGCCTTTGCCCTCCCTGCTGTGTGTGATGCAGCCCTGCTGCCCTGGGGATGGCTGAGCCCCTGCCAGCCACGGGAAGGGGGGAATGGATTCCTTGTTCTGCTTTGCTTGCCTGTGTGGCTTTTGCTGCAATTATTAATCTGCCTTTATCTCAGCCCAGGAGTTTTCTCAGTTTTGCCCCTCTGGTTCTCTGCTCCTCTGTGGGGCCGAGCTGCTGGAGCTGGGGTTAAACCACAACAGCTGGGAAGGAGCCACAGCTGGAATCCGTGCTGGCACCTGGAACCTCCGAGCGCGACCACGGGATCAACACGTGACCCCCAGACTGTCCATAGGAGCCTTCGGTGGCACCAATCTCATTGTTAAATATTTGCGTGTTTCCAATTAAAACTGAGCCCAGGAGACTCTGCAAGGCCGGGATGGGCCGTGGATGTGTCCTGTGCTCCCCTGGTGGGCCAGGCAAGCGCTGGCTTTGCAAGAGTTAAGAGCTGGGGGCTGGGATTTATTTAACATCTTCCATCTTCATCCGATCTCAGGTGGATACTTAATGTTTTTGTCTGCGGAGGTTTATTTTCCTCCAGATTGATTGGATGAATTGTGTTCCCAGAGATCAGAGAGTTCAGATGGCAGAGGATCCTCTTACCAGAAGATGAAAGCCAACATAATCAACTGCACAACTTCAAAACATGCAGCTTGTTCTTGTTGGCTGTGCCTAAGTTTTCCCTGCAGAGAAGCTGTCGACAATGATTTGATATCAATCCAGTAACAATCCCTGGTTTCTAATAATAATTTGCACTTCAGTAGAAATGTTCATGTGAGGCTCTGAGAACATTTAGCAGATGGTCATTAGCAAAGCGCCCCGGTTCTCCTGCGAGGAAGAGATAACAATTATTAGCCTTGTTCTACAGATGGTAACATCAAGGTGAGGCCCTGAAAGGTGAAATAACTCTCCTAATTTTCCCTAATGAGCCAGTGGCAACAGATCCGTGAATGGAAGCCAGGCATCCTGCTGAGATTACTCCACAAACCCTGTATCCTTATCTTTCACAGGAAAACGTGGTCAAAGAGGTGAGCCTGGAAAGCAAAAAGCAAATGACTCAAAGGCAGGATTCATGACACATTTCTGGAAATAAGGAATTAGGTCTGGGTCAATAAATAACTGGGAAACCAGGGGGACGCAATCCGAGAGGCATGTGAAACGGGGATGGATGGAAAAGAAAGAAGATAATGGAAGGGAGGGGAAGGAAAACAGAGCAGCTCTGACTTTTTATTTCCACTCTTGGTTTCAATCAGCCTTGTAAAATTAAAGGTTGGGCTCTGAGAGAAAGGAGAAAGCTCCATCTGCTCCCTTGGGGATACATCCAATGGGTGAGGCTTCAAACGGGAACAAAGCCCTCTGATGGCTCGTCACCCTGCAGCCAGGTGCCAGCTGTGGGGACACTGGTTGTGTTTGGGCACCTCAGAGACCCTGGGGAGGGCAGGGAAACAGGTCTGGAGCTCTGGGAACACCGGCTGGAGCTCTGGGAACACCGGCTGGAGCTCCGGGAACGCCGGCTCTGCCCCTCAGCATCACCCACCAAACCACGGCGGCGCTGCGGGCTCAGCCCGGCTGGAGGTGCGAGGGCTGGAGCTCCAGGGGCTAATTTTAGCTCCCGCTCGCACTGCCTGTGCCTTTCTCACCCAGCAGGGCTGCCGTGCCAGCGCTGAGGGAATGGCTGGTGCCCCGAGCCGCCCCGCTCGCCTCGCACACACGCCGAGGGGAACGCGGCCCAACTGTGCAGTTTATAAAACAGCCAAGTGGAAGCCAAAAGACTTGAGTTTAATCCCTCCAGTTAAGTCATCTAGATTCCTTCTCGCCACCAGCCATCTGATCTCAATCAGCAAATCTTGGCCTTCCTCTCCTGACCCAGCCGAGAAACGCGGTGCTGAGGCCTGAAGTAATCTGCATGCAGAATGCTTTAGTAATGATTCCTCCAGGAGGGACTGCTTTGATTGTTATTTCCCAAAAGCCCTCCAATATGAAAGGGGGAGGCAAACAACAAAGGTGGCTCGATAATGTTTGCCATCAGTAATTTGTCAGCGTTCTGTAATGTTCCTCCCTTTATTTTCAGTACCTGTGGTTGATAGAAGCCTGTGAAGGAGGCCCATTTCTATGCTGCCTTCAAAGCAATCACTGGGTAACAAGTGGGATGAGCTTTTGGTCTGAAGGTGCTTCCAATTGTCTCTGTGTAGGATTCAGCAAGTAAATGAAACAGAATTAAACATCTGTGTCTTTACCATCAATAAACTGCATCACCTCTGGGTGCAGTGCATTCTCCAAAACCTTTGCAATATCTTCAGTAGATTTGTAGACTCTCAGAACGGCTTGGGTTGGAAGGGACCTTAAAGATCATCTGGTGCAGGGACACCTTCCACTATCCCAGGCTGCTCCAAGCCCCGTCCAGCCTGGCCTTGGGCACTGCCAGGGATCCAGGGGCAGCCACAGCTGCTCTGGGCCCCTGTGCCAGGGCCTCCCCACCCCCCTCCCCACCCCCACAGGGAAGGATTCCTTCCCAATATCCCATCTCACCCTGCCCTCTGGCAGTCAGAAACCATTCCCTGTGGTCCACTGCGTCCAGTGACGATTATATTGATCTTAGCATCACTCCAAGCACTTCCAGCACCAGAGAGCCAGAACTGGAACCAAAAGTGTGTTGGAGTGGGAGCACCAGGAAAATCTGGGAGAGCAGCAGTGATGTCTGACGGGCAAGATCATGACTGGAAAGGCTTGAAGAACCTCAACCATAAACACACCCATGGTGCTCCTGTTGCAGGTGCCCCTCAGGGCCGGGAAAAATTGGTGGCAGCTGCTCAAAGGCAGCAGGTTGGTGTGAAAATTGGGATGGGGATTCTGGAGGGCTTCATTGGCACATTTGCATTTTGGAAGGCAATACTACTACGCGCCCAGGAGGGCTCCCAAAGGAGAGGAGGAAGGAGAAGACCAAGAAGGGCAGTTCTGTTCAGCCCCGAGCACCCCACTTTTCCTCACACCTCAGCTCCCCCCGTCCTCTTCCTCACTTCCACGTGGCATTAGTTGGGACAAAGCAGGAATCACTTCACAATTTCATACCTGAAACAGGCAGGGGAGGCAGAGGGAACGGGATCTGCCACTTTTACCCCAAATAATTGCATTACAAAGCTCAGCACGGTTTTCATTATTGTGCCTTGTTCAATCAACCTCCATCCCAAAGGTGCACGCGGATCTCGGGCTATTCCAGGCCTTGGCAGCTGCTTCGCTGTACTTGCTCCTTTTTATTTATTTTTTTTTTCATCTTGGGGCTTTTAAAATTGATGGGAGGCTGAAGGCAAGAGCTGATGCATTGTAGATGACAACAAAAGAGGCTCCATAAAATTGCTTTTGGCATCTCGTGTGCGTTCCGTCTACATCTTATAAATTACTGCTGCATTACAGCGATAAAAATAGGTTTGTATTTGGAATTGATTACAGTGAGATAAAGCCCTAATAAAAAAAAAGCACTGGTGCATAAATATTCTGAGCATACAGGGGTAATTTGATTTGATAAAATAAAAGTATGGCTCTTAATTTCTTCCTTTTAAACAGAACACACACGCACATGCAGCGCAGGGGGAACTTCAGCAGCCGTTCAGTTTAGGATTCTCAGAAATGGGTCTGTGCCTCTTGCAGCTCTTCCCCTCAGACATTTTTATGGCAATCTCTGCATCTCCAGCATTCCCACTGCTGGGTAACGTTCCTGCTGCGATCCCAAAGTGTTCAGCCCAAGCCTCTGTGTTTCTTCCAGGTGATAAACATTGATTTTCCTCACACCTCAACTTTCCTTGTTCTCTTCCTCACTTCCACGTGACGTTAGCTGAGACAATGCAGGAATCACTTCACAATTTCATACCTGAAACAGACAGGGGAGGCAGAGGGAACAGGATCTGCCCTTTCCAACCCAAATAATTGCATTACAAAGCTCAGCATGGTTTAAAACCTCTGCCCCTCAAAGTTCTTCTGTTAACCGGGCTGTTCCACTGCGCAGCACCTCAGCTCTGCAGCCAGCGCTCTCGCCTTGACTGGGACTGCAGGATCAGCAGAGGGAGCTGGGATATTGTTTTCAGCCGTTCTAATACAAATGGAAGGATAATTTTATTGACACGAGGAGGAGGGAAGCAGCGATTCATGTTTCGGCATGAGCAGCCCAGCACACTTCACTCCAGCAGAGCGCTTCGGCTCCGACAATAAAGCCGGGGCGAACACGGGCCTTGCACCAGGACAAAAGCACGGCCTGAGAGTCACCCTCTAAAGAAAGGCTTCGCTGCAGACAGCAGCGATGGGGCTGGCAGGGGATCCAGGGCTGGGTGCGGGAGCTGGGAGTCACAGCAGCACATCTGTTCTGCAGCCCAGCAGCTGCACCAAACCCCTCCGGCCCCGCCGCCCGCAGCTGCTGAGCCTCCGACCCCAGCAGAGCCCGGCCGCAAGAGCCGGACCCCAAAGTGATGCTGGGCATGGGCTGTGTCCCCTGGAACCCCTGCAAAAGCTGGTTTTTGGGAGGGTTGGGGGCAGGAAGCCGCTCTCCCGTCCCTCCAGCGCGGCGGCGGAGCCGGGCCGAGCCTTTGATGTGGGCTGGACGGGATGTGGCTGCGCCTGCTCCGCCAGCCCGAGCAGGGAAGGGAAACCAGCGGCAGCAGGGCTGACAATTATCCCTGTCGAGCAGCCTGAGCATTCCTGAGTTTTCAGCAATGTACGACAAGCTGCTGGGAGTAAGATGATCCCTAAAAACCTCCCATAGGAATGGCAAAAGCAGCCCAAAGCGCGTCCCGACACAACTGGTAGCACTTGCACTGAGGGAAACACAGGTAGGCTGAGAGAACGTTCCTTTTAAATTTCATTTATTTATTTTTGTGTACATTTTCCGTAATTCGACTGACATACCATTGCTATAAAGATGCCCTGCTCTTTGAATATTTCCATCCAAGACCACTAGTTTCAAGTGTGGTTATGAAAAGTCACGGCAAACATATGACTGGAAAGAGGTGGTTGGTTTTTGACTTCCAGGCAGTTGTTTGAAGCGTTTCAGAGATGCACACAATATTCAGCAGAACACACGCACGCACAGTGCCGGGTTACACACACACACACGCACACGCACATCTGGAAAACTGTTACAGTGGTTGAAGTTTCCAAAAAGGTGTCCTGTCCGCTCTCAGCAGCAGTGAAAAACCTCTGGGTATCCTGAGAAATCAAATCAAAGCGCGGTAAAGAGGATTAACTTCTCCCATCAGCAGGGTTTGGGGTTGTTTGGGTTTGGTTTTTTTTCAAGTCAAATGTGATTTCCCAATCTGATTTAAGTGAAGAGGGTGGGGAGAAAGACTCTGTGGCAGTGAAGGTTAAAGAATACCAGTTCAGCGTGGATCCTAAAAGCATCTCACTAAAACAACATCAACTAAAAGCCTCTCAAACACACGTGGTCCTGCTGTCGCTCTCCTACTCGTGCTCACCTCCAGAGCTCGAGGAGAGGACAACACAGGGAAGTACTGCAGATGGAGCCAGAGGGAGGGGATGTGCAGCTGGACAGGTGGGCAGCCAGGTGACCACGGAAGGACTCTGGAGCACAGAAGATCTCTGTGACCTTGGCAGTATCTGACCGACGGAACCTGGCAGTGTCTGCACCTGGCTGGAACAGGAGCTCGGAGCGTCCATCCCGCACGGGACAGCTCCAAACCCCGGGCAGAGCCCCCGGGGACACTCACACCCACCGTGGTGCCACCTCACACCCATGGCAGCACCTCTTTCCTTTTCAGTCACACTCTCCAAGCCTGCTCTGGCCAGCCAACCCACCCTCCCCAGGGCTGTGATTCGGGCTCCTGCCTTAGGATGTGGCGGTTTTGACTCTTGCAAGGAGAGTTCCCTCGACGAGGCTAAAAATTGAAAACCACCCGCGCTGCAGTGCCCTGCCTCTAATCCAGCACCACGTCTGCCTTTGCTGCACCGATGGCACCCCAGCGGCTCTCCTGAGGAGCTGGAGCTGCCCCGTGCCCCGGCTGCCAGCGGGGTTGCGCGAGGTGACGGGCTGCGAGCAGCGCAGAGCCCTGCCGAGGAAACCAGCAAAGCCTGGGACAACACAAACAAACACCAAGCAATTAAAAGAAGGATGGGAGATGCGGTCTGATGTACTTCTGCCAAGAAATAAATATTTTACGCTGCCCTTTTTTTTTAAGAAAAAAAGCATTGCATTGTGTTTTTTCAAATCTCCAAAATGGTCGAGTTACTCCCTGCACCCCCCAGGCACAACACGCGCTCACACACGCACACCACACACACCCTCTAATGCACATAATTCCAGCTTTGCAGAGCTACTGGATTTACTTTGAGACAAGTTTCTTGTGCATTTGGACAATTTACTTTGAGACAAGTCATTTGCAAGAAGGCAAAGTTCATGCATGGCTTTGACAGCTCCACTTTCTCATAAATGGTTTTTGAAAAGCAGAAAGCGAACGAGGGCCAAAGCTCCATTTAAAGTTCACCTCGGATGCCTGAAAAGCATTTATACCCACATCCTTCTGAGGTCCCTGCTTTATGAACTTCTAATCAATTCCACATTCTGCTACCCAACGTTTCTTATACATAGGGGAAAGAAAACAAACCGGAGAAGCAGCGCGGGCTGTCTGGAAACAGCTGCACCACAGCGCCCAGGCTGCCCAGGAAGGGCTGGAGTCGCCATCCCTGGAGGGGCCTAAAATGTGTGGATGTGGCACTTGGGGACGCGGGTCAGTGGTGGCCTTGGCAGTGCTGGGGTTTTGGTTGGACTTGGTGATTTTAAAGGTCTTTTCCACCCTGGGTGGCTCTGTGGGTCAGCGATTCCATTATTCTGTATCAGAAAGGCCGCGGAGGCTTTTGAAGCAGCTTTCCAAGGGGAGAAAGGGAATAAAAAGAACAAAACCTGATGGGTTTGGAGCCCCCAGCCCTGATTCTCTCCCACACTTGTGGGATTCCCCTCAACACGCCCTGCAGAGCAAGAAGCTGCTCAGGAACGGCTCCATCGCTCCTGCAGGACACGTGTCCTGCGTCCCCAGAGGGGACACTTGGCTGGCCCCCAGCCCTGCCCTGCGCAATCCCGACCACCCAGGGCTCCAGCAAACTCCGTGGAAATTTGACGGAGCGAAGCCTGGCACGAGCCTTGGACAAACCAAGTCTGCCACCAAGCAGATTTTAATTTTCATGTGGAAAGTGGTTGTTTTCTCAGAGTTCAGGGTGATTGTAATCATGCGACACAGAGCATTTTACCAGCTAAACTGAACCCTGGTGCTACTCAATCCCCTCTTGAAGGAACAACTGAAACCCACCTCGTGCTTCTCCTACTAAAAACCTTCAAAGTGAGCAAGTTTCTTCAGAAGCCTCCAAGATGTTAAAAGAAAAATCAAAAAAAATAGGATTTTTTAAAACAAGATTCCTTATCCCCATCCCTAATTCTACAGCAAACCAGGACACTAAAAAAATCATCTAAATTGCTATAAATATAATTTAAAATCACAATTAACTGCCAACTGCCATCCCAGCTGTTAGGAGGTACCACAGGGGTTCCACACGGCTCGCGGGCAGGCTGGGAGATACCTTCAGCACCTCTTGGATAGTACCAGAAAGGGATAAATAATAAATAAGAAGAACACGAGAAAGAATAATCAGCCTTCCACGTGTGTGGAAAAGCAGAGACTTTCACAGCTAGAAACCAAATGATGTTACTGTAAAAAAAAAAATCCTAAAAATAAAGTAAGGACTTGCAGCAGAGCAGGGTGGAAAGTCTTCTCCTTCCTAACATCTTCAGGTGCTTTGCCTGTGCCCTCTTCAGCACCAGAGACCACTGGGAACTGGGTGCTTTTCCATTTTTTGCTCATATTTTGGTGTTTGGGGTTTTTTTCCTAGCCAAAATTACATAGAAGTATCCTTGTTACAGATTTCCCACCATCTCGAGAAAAAGCAGATTTCACACCTTGAGACAGAAAGTCTGGAAATCCCATCTATTGATGCTAAACATGGATCTTTGCCAATAAAACTGCAATTCCTTAAACTGAAGGTTTTGGACAATTTTAGACAGTTGTTGGGGGCTTTTTTAACAAGAAATGACAAATTTTACTCCAACACATTTACAAGAAGCTCCATTTAGCAGCTTCCACTCGTCGTATTGCTATTAAAAAATGCAGAATTCCAGCTATTTTGTATGTTGTGACTATTTCCAGCAGCCCCTGGCACAGGGACAGCTCTCACCAAGCACAAACCACTCGATTCACCAAAATAAAAACGGCGGCCGAGCCCTGGAAATTCACTTTACACGTGGATTTTAAAGGGAATGTTTGGAGCCAAAGCCTGGGTTTGGGGATGTATTTTGAGCCCCAACCTGCCAGAAGCCCCCCAGAAGGCACAGTCCCTGCTGCAGGTGTTTATGCAGGACCCGTGACTAAATTTGGGCTAAATATGGGTGGAGAGCTCTGCAGCTGGACCTGGATTTGGGAAAATTTGATCCTGGCTCAACAGCTCTGACAGAGACTGGGATTTATCTTCAAACACACCTTCTTTTGGCTCTTACGAGGCACTTAATCCACATTTCTTCACTCTGGCTGTGCAAATCAAGGACACCTGGCCCTTCCTGACTTTTCACAGTATCCATCCTGAAAAAGCCCCACACAGCTGAGCTGGGAACTCCGAAGGGTTTGGGGTGTTCCGGGACCCTCCGAGATGGCTGGAAGTTCTCACCTAGAGGAAAAAATCCTGAGATGTGGCAGATCCCAATACCTCCATCACACAATTCCTGGGGAAACTGTATCCATGTGAGTGTTTGGAGGTCCTGGATAGTCCAGGCTGCTCTTCCAGCCCCCAGACACTGGCCCCCCTCACTGGAGCATTTATCTCCATGCACCTCCTGGAATGGTTCGGTGTGTGACGGGTCACAGCCTTTTGGAAAGACCATGGTCTGCTCTCTTTATTTCCTCAAAAAGAGTCATTATCTAGGGGCAAAACCAGACTGAATTAAACCCTGAGCTGGCCTGAATTATTCCTGGAGGATAAACCAAGCAGCAGCTTTCCTGATCGGTTCAGGAATACTTGGGGTGTGTTTAGTCTTTATTCAAAAATTACACTATTCCGAGTTTCCTGGATTTAGCTAAGCCCAAAAGCGAAAGTAACAGATCAAAATATCCTGCAATAAAACTTCTAGGAAGGGTTTTCAGGTCTGGCTAAAACCAGATAGCTTTGGAAATCGCCGAAAGGCGTCTGATCTTTTGAGATTTCCATCTCCACTTCCAGCGCGCTTCAGGCGCTTCCAAGCTTTTCCCGGCTTGTCCCCGCGGAACCTCGCGGCCGCTGGACTCCTGCCCCATCCTTTAAAAACCAAGAGCCTCTCGAGGAGGCTGAAGGAATTGTGGCCCATCCCGGCTGCTGGCTGGGCTGAGCCACCTTGGAGCGGGGCTGCTGCCGCTCCGGAGCCGCCCGGCTTTCCCAGAGGGATTTTTAATGGAACGGCAGCGAACGAAGGGACAAACTTGCTTGGGCTGTAGACCTGCAGGGAGGCTGGCTTAGCTGACTCCCAGCTGTGGGATTAGGAAGCAGGGACTGGAGAGGACTGGCAGCTCCTTCCTCTCCCAAAGCACTCCATGGACAACTGCACGGGGGCTCCCTCCCTTTCCCACTGGCTGCCACCAAAATCCCAGACATGAAAATAAAAACACGAAGGTGACTGGGATGAGGCGTTCACGGAGGCCAAGAGCTCTCCAGCACCCCAGGGCTGCTGTGAAGGAGCCACCTCACAAACATCCTGCAGCCCCAGCTGCTCCCAGCGGAACGGCGCCGCCGGCTGTGCGAGCCCCTGGTGAATTCCCTCCTCCTGGTGGGCTGTAAATTGGGTATTTCCAGCATTAAGCTGGTTAGAGACCATCTTAAATGCTTCCCCTCTTCTCTCTCAGCTGCAGAGGCCTGTCCCAAGCCTTTCCCATCGTTTAAGGCCATGCAGCAGCAACATGTCTTTGTTCACTTGCAGGTTTTTCCTGTGGGTTTCTTTTGGGGTTTAGGGTTTGCTCCCCTTGCTGGAACCGGGGATGCAGTGGCAACCTGGGACCCACTGCCCACAAATCTGGGCCTGAAGGAAGGCGTGGGGAGGGAAAGGGCAGCCAGGCTGCTCTCAGGATGGACCTGTGGTTGTGTCCTGCCTCTCTTGATGCTTCAGACCTTCCCTGGCAGGGTGGACTGACACCAGCTGCCCAACAGGGGACTCATTTTGTCCCTGTGCCATTAAATCCACCCTAAAGTTCACTGCACTCTCAGAGTCCTTTTCATTTATCCAGCAATGGACCTTCGTGCCTGCAGCACCAGCACCAGCAGCTCCTGGCTGTGTTCATGCATCTGCAAACACCTCAGAACTGAGATGCAGCTTTTTCTGGCCCTATTTATTGACAAATAGGGGGTTTTAATGGAGTGGGGTTATCGAGGAGCAGAGTCCTTTCAGCCTTCAGCAGAGCTGCCACTCCTCCAGCCACGGGACAGGGGGGAATCTCCCAGCTCTGCAGAGCACACAGCAAATTTCACATTCTCCATCTGCTCCAGCACAGGCTGAGCTGAAATATTAATGAGGAGATCTGATCCCTTCTCACCAGAACCAATCTGGGGTTTACAGCCCAGGCACAGGCCAGAGGAGCAGGCAGAGCTCTGGGATTCATCCTCTGCTGCTGGCTAAGGGCTTTCACAGAAACCAGGAACCTGGGGGAGGACACCGAGTGTAAAACACGTGGACATGTGGGGTGTTCTGTCCACCCTTCATCTCCCCAGGCTCAGCCCCCACCTCTGAGCAAGCCCAGAGCAGAGAGAGGAGGCTGCTCGAGCATCAACAACCATAACATGGCAATAAAGATTAATGAGCAAAACTTGCCATTTTATGTCTAATCCGTGGGGATTTACGATCATTAATCTTTATTAGTGTGCAATAACTGTTTGGACATTAAGGACAGATTCTCAGCTGGACAAAACTGGCCTCGTTCCAGCCGAGCCAATGGAGCAGTGCCAGTTTACACCCTCCATGACCCCGGCTCTGCATGAGACCCATCCCATCTGCAGCAATCACAGCACTGACAGTGTTTCCCCAACAGCAGCGGCAGAGGAGCGAAGGCAACTATTTGTCTTCCCCTGTATCCCAAAAAGAGAGCTGCATGTGTCCAGGAAGCTCAACAATAGACATGTCAATAAACACGAGGAAATTCAATGAAAAAGCAACAGCAACAAAAGGAACCCCAAGGAGCAGGGAAGTGGATGATTTTTGAGGCAAGGCTAGAAGATCTGGTTTGGCAGGAGCGTAACTAAGGGGGATGCAGCAATCTTTGGCATGTGAAAGAGTGAAAGCACCAAGACAGGCTCCCAGAGTTCCTCTAAGAGGAACAAGATGGAAGAAGGGGGGGGAAAAAAAGAGCATCTTGGCTGGATTTTCTGAGAGAGGAGCTTGGGGGTTGTTTTGAATAGAAAAGAGGTCTATTAAAGGAGGGAGCTGGTGGGAACCTTGTCTGAACTACACCAGACCAGCCACTAAAGCAATGTTTGACCAAGCAGGATTTCCTCCTCCAGAACGTGCAGGGAAGAAGGGAAGCGTTCAGGTACACCCTTGGCTGGCAGCAGGCATGGAGAAATCCCAGCTGAGGCTGTGCATGCCAGGCTCTGCCCTCAGCCCCTGGCAGCCCTGTGCCACCAGGACAAGGAGCAGCAGCACTGGCCCAGCAGCACCTGCTCCACAACAGGGAGATCAATTGCAGATCTTTTTTCAGAGATTTTTTCCAAGTGGGGACCCACCAACTGCCTCCGTCACATGCCTGCCTCCAGAAATGATGGTCCACCTCTCTAACAGGTCAGGGTTGCCTCTTTGCCACCAGTAAACTCAGCAAAAGTCAGGGAAACACAGAAATACAGTACAGAGATACCTGCGTCAAGGTTTGTGCACCCGGAACTACTCCAGGAAAGGTGGGCATTGCACCCAGTGCAGCAGCATGAACCTGGTGGTTAAAAACAGCACCCAGAAAATGCCCTCCAACTGCTCTTTCAGATTTAAGGGGCCAAAGGGCTCTTGGGGACTCAGAAAACACCTTTCCTGCCCGTGACAGCTCCAGCATCCTGGAGATTGCAGGAGCATCAGGAGCTGTGTGGTGGGGGGAAGAAGAGGATGGACATCCCACCTGGGGGTCCCTGGGGATGGCCTGTGCCTCCTCCCTGCGTCCTGATAACCCGTGGCAGGCTGGAGAGGCCCTCCCTGCCCTGCAAATCCACCCACAGCTGCTGCAGCTCCCAGCTCAGTGCTGAGCTCCCGGCAGCTCTGCTCTCTCTCCACTCCCTGGCTCTGGGGTTCTTTCACGTTTATGGCATTTGAGAGCTGCTTCTCTAAAAGTCCCAGTTTGGGGCAATCCCACGGCCCTGTGCTGTGTGAACACAGCAAACCTTTGTGAAGAACATCCCTAAGCCTCGGAACCTTTGCTGTTCAGGGGGCAAGTCTGCCAGGAGAGGTTTCGTGCCCAGAGCCTGCGTCTGCCCCAGGCGAGGCTGTGCTCGTGTTCTGGCCAAGCAAAGATCTGAGCAGCGACCAAAGGCTTTTTTTATCTTCACCGAGGTTACAGAGAGAAGAGCCTGACTTCCATCCTGCAGCCCAGCAGGTCTGCAGGCCTTTGAAGCACACAGGAGTCTCTGGCTCTCCTCCCTGAGCCGAGGCCACCAAGCTCAGGCTTCTCTCTAAGAAATTCCTGGGCCAGGCCAAGCTTTGTGTCCACCACGAGCGACGCAGGGACAGCCCCAGGGCCCTGCATGGGCCCTCCCCTGCCACAGCTCCCCTCAGCACGGGGCATCTCTCACAGCACTTCCCACCTCGTGCTCAGACAGCTCCACACGTACTCTGGGCTGACGAAAACGACTTTAAAAGGAACGAAGTCACGGAGCAGGAGAAGGGGCAGGGAAGGGGAGTGATTTGTTGCGTGCCCTATTGCAATGTCGTTAAAACAAAGGGATTGGGCAGCCCGAGCAGTGCACGGGCAGAGAGCATAAAAGCAAGCCCTGTGTGGAAGCATGGAGGAATCCTTTTAGAGGGTTACCAGCTGCAGACAACACTGCCATTAATTTTCTATTGGAAAACGCTGGTGACATTAATATCTGCTATTAATACTGAGCTTTGACAGTATCTCATAAATTCAACCTGTCAATTGCAATGGCACTGAAATGAAGGTGCTCTGAGGTCAAGGAGATGCGGTGTCCAAATGAGACTTATATTGCAGGGGAAAAGCAGCAAAAAAATCTTTAACAAAAGCATCAGATCCATATGTAGGAAAACCAAAGGGTGGTTTTAAATGTCATGTTTTTCAAAGCGAGAATTGACGCTGGAACCAAGTCTATAAACTGGCTGGCTGGACTTTCAGCTGCAGCTGAGGACAATCAATCAAAACAGCTCTGTGACTCTGAGAAAGTGAGAGAGAGAAAACACACACACACACACCATGGAATATGAGAGGGCACATCATGAGCCATGCGAGGCCTCTTAAAATTACACTGTGAAGTAAAACATCCTCGTGTTTCATCCGCCACAAAATGTAACCTGAAAGGTTCCCCTCGGCACAGAGCGGGATATGGAGCTTATCCTCCACCGAGGGCTGGGCAGGCTCCTGGGACAGGGCTGAGCGAGGGGAACCTCCTCCCCAAAGCCTGCACGACCCCTGAATCTCACCCTGATTCCTGCAAGCCCTCTCTGAGCCCCCTGCTCTGCAGCTGACGGCACAAGGATCACTAAACACGGATAAACGCTCTCCTGTCTCTGTCGCTGCCAGCCCCAGGGCAGAGCTGCACCGTTCCATGCCCACAGCCACCCCTGTGGTGGCAGTGAGGGCGGCAGCCCAGGCACCGGCGGGGTCTTTGTGCGCCTCTTCCAAGTGTTGGCATGTCCCCAGCACCGGAGGTGCCGCCACCCTGCCACAGCCCCTGCTCTGAATGCTGCTCTCCCCATCAGCCCTTCCACGGGATCGCCTCCCAAAATCTGCTCAGACTGTTCCAACCTGCACCAGCAGAGTCTGGAGCTGCTGACCTGGCAGGGCAGGGTGGAATGGAACCCTGCACAGTTCAGCTCGGCAGAGCAGGGTGGAATGGCACCCTGCACAGTTCAGTAATGCAGAGCAGGGTGAAATGGCACCCTGCACAGTTCAGCTCTGCAGAGCAGGGTGGAATGGCACCCTGCACGGTTCAGCATGGCAGAGCAGGGTGAAAGGCGCCCTGCACAGTTCAGCTCTCCAGAGCAGGGTGGAATGGCACCCTGCACGGTTCAGCACGGCAGAGCAGGGTGGAATGGCACCCTGCACGGTTCAGCATGGCAGAGCAGGGTGGAATGGCACCCTGCACGGTTCAGCTCTGCAGAGCAGGGTGGAATGGCACCCTGCACAGTCCAGCATGGCAGGGCAGGGTGAAAGGCACCCTGCACAGTTCAGCTCGGCAGAGCAAGGCAAGGTTCTGCTCAGACCTGGCTCCTGGGGCTATGCCCAAGCGAGGGGTGGGGACGGAAGCACGTGCAGGGCACGAGGCACTTGTGCAGCCTCCACGGCAGCTGAAATGCACAGGCAGGCCCCATTCCAGGGCGGGGGAAGGAGCAAAGGCAAAGGCAGAGGAGCTCATGGCCAGGCCAGGCAGGTGTGGCTCAAACCGGGGTTAACTTGGAGCCAACGGCCTCACCAGGCTCAGCAACACTCGCAGGGCACAGTGTCCCTTGCTCCAGCCAGTGCCCCATGACCCGAGGGCACAGTGACCTCCAGCTGCTCACCTGCCCCTTCTCCTGGCCCTGGCTTGCAGCTTGTCCCCAGGGACCCAGCCAGCAGCAAGGAGCTCCTGGTCGGGGTGGGCTGCGGGTCCCCGCGTGGTTTCCCAGGCTGCAGCTCCCACCCGCAGCCCGGGGCAGAGCCCAGTGCTCCTGGCTGCCTGCAGCATCCCAGCTGGAGCTGGACACAGCCCAATCCACGTGCCAGCACGGGCCCCTGGGAGCGCTGGCACTCCCAGACTCTGTGGGCAAGCACGGAGGGATTGCTGGCAATGCAGTGCCACGAGCCCTGGAAACCACCACTAAAACATCCCGTTTTTCACGGCTGTCACGCCGTGCATCCTGTGATCCTGCTTCATCCCGAGAAGGAGAGATGAACTCCCTTTGAGGCCCAAAGCAGCTCATCCCCAGCCCGAGGGAGCCTCGGGCACCGCAACGCTGCTGGGCAGTGGGCACTGATGGGGCAGCCTCCTCCTGTCTTTGTGCAACTTCTCTGACAGCCTCCTTCCCTCGGGGCCTTTAGCCCCAGACACTGACGGCCTCCTTCCCTCGGGGCCTTTAGTCCCAGACACTGACAGCCTCCTTCCCTCGGGGCCTTTAGTCCCAGACACTGACAGCCTCCTTCCCTCGGGGCCTTTGGCCCCAGCCCCTGTCCCAGCAACTCCCAGAGCTCCCAGCCCGCCCTCTCCAGCAGAGCAGGGCAGTGGCGCAGGGCTGGCCCAGCTGGAGGCTGGACTCGGAGCGTGGTGTCCGGAGAAGAGGTGACCACACCTCCCTGACACTGCTCGAGCAGCAAGCCTTGCTTACCCATTCCTTTTATGATGCACATTAAATATATTCCACAACAGAGACACTTCTCCTCTCCTCTCTCGTCTCCTCGGACACCTTTTCCCCAGCCAAGCCCTACGAGTGCTGCTTGCTGTGGCCTCATTTTGCATCATCATCATCGTCATCGTCACCATGCACTCATCCTCATATAAAACAGAAATCTATTCCATCAAGCACTTAACATAAATATTAAAATAATGGAAGGGACAAAATATAAATCTACATACAACTTCATGACTACCATAGCACCTATTACCATGACAAAGCAAATTCTGGTTCAAGGGGAAGGGAAGGGGGATGAGGAGCGAGTTAGGACGAGGAACTTCGACTGTCATTAAATATGTAAATCACTCGTTCAAAAAAATTTTTTTTGTTGTTTTGTTTTTGTTTTTAAGGTTACCAACCTTATTAAAATTCATTCCACTAACCAGCTCGTTCTATGTCACTATGGATACCAAAGAACCCTTTAAAAAAACTCGGGCGAGGCGGGGGTTTCTCAGAATAAAAACAAAACAAAACAAAACACGGCGACTTTCTGTTGGTGCTTCCATGACAAGTCCTGCCACGCGCCCCTCCCCTGCACCCACCAGTCCACAGAAGGGCAATTCTTTTACAAGTCCAGTTCTCAGTCTCCCAGGATGAGCTTGACAAAAGAGGCGACGTCTGTCTCTTTGGATTCGTGCAGGGTGAAGAAAGGATGTTGCTGGGAAAGGCAAGAGAGAGAAAACAGCGAAGTTTATTATTCGCCACGCTGAGCAAAAAGCTTTTCAGACGATCCCCTAGACTGCGAGGCAGGTTTTGTCCTTAGCACCGTAACATTGGGCTTTTCCAGCTGAGGCAAGCCGGGGAGCCCAAGGGCTGCTCCGTGAAGCTGGGATGCCCTCCTGGATTCCCCCTGAGCCCTGCCCTGGCTGGGAGGGCTGAGCTGGGCAGCTCTGGAGGCCCGGGGAAGCCTCAGGAAAGCCTCTCTATCTGCCCCATAAAACCCCCCAGACCACGGGCACCCCTGCCAGGCGCTCCAGCTCCAACTGGAGCAGGGCAAACCTTGCTGACTGCAGTGGTTTTCCCTCAGCCTCCTGCTTTATCTGTGTATTTATTTACCCTCCGCTGACTCCTGAGTCTCATTTCTTCCCTGAACTGCCCCTCCTCGCAGCAGGAGAGGCTCCTTCACCCCAACCACCACACAGGAAAGCCATCCCGACTGGAAAACCATCCACGCTTGTGTGTTTAACTACTTCATCCTGACCGACATGGGGAGACAGCCTGCCAGAAAATCCTGCCTGCGTTTCAGCACGAACGGAAAAATACGTGTAAGGAGAAAAACCACAACCAAATCCCCCCGACAGCAACAAAAGCCCCTCTCCACCAGCACCAGCAATTCAGTTTGGCTGGTTCAGCAACACACCAAGCTGAGATCCCACATGAAAACCCCCAAAACCCTGTTTGACACCCACTGGCCTGGCAGATAATCGGATTTATTTGTATTGGAGCACCAAAAGGCAGCCGGGGCCCTGCAGGGCTCACGGTGATCTCTGCTCCGTACAAGGTTGGGGGTTTGATTTCCAACCCTCTCATTTCAAGTCAGATTTTTAAAAATAATTTGGGGTTTCCAGAGTTTTTGCAAGCTGCCCCTCACCTCAGTCCCTGAGCATTGGCTGTTTCAATGATGTTTAATGGCAGTGGCCAAGTGGAGGGGGAAGAAGAGCAAAGAAAAGAGATTTTTCAAGGTGGGCTTGAGTGGAAAGTCATCCAGGGAATGAGACGAGGCAGCTCTGAGCGGCTGGGAAGCGATCCAAAGACACACCAGTAAGAAGAGGAAGCACAATTATGTGGGAAACAGGGCTGGAGCGAGTTGAGGCAAAGATCCAGGCAAAACTTGAGGTCTCCCTAGGTCAGGCAGTCGCAGCAATCGAAGCGTCCTGGGTAACTCCGAGAGGTGACCCCAATGGCCTGGCTTGTTATTATCCCAGTGAGGTGGCACCCCTAGCACAGCCTGGGAGCAGCCCGGGCGTGCTGGGGTGGCAGCAGTGCCCCCCAGCCCCGTGTCCCCGTGAGCCCGAGCCCCCTGCACGGCCGGAGCCCGGCCACGGCACCGAGCCCCGTGCCAGGCGGGATGCGCAGCCCACCGGCCCCGCGGTAGTTTCACGCTCCACTTCACCTCGGGAAGTGGGTTTTTAAATGAAATTAAGCACCCCTATCAGTTTTCCTGATGCTCAAGATAGCACAGAGTCATATTTTCCATGAGAAACCTCAATTCCACAGGAAAGCAAGGGAGCAGCCTTGGTCTAAATGACAAATCCAATCCCGGACCACAGCTTAATGCCCTAAGACAGAGGAAAAAACCCCAACAAAACAGCAACCCTCAGCCACAGGACCTCACAACATCCATGTCAGCCATAAAATACCACAGCACTGAGATACTCCAGAGGTGATCCAAGAACCTAATTCAATAGAAACGCACTCCCTTGCCAATGGGTATTAATGCTGCAGCAGACAGAGCTGCTCCGGTGAACCTTTTTTGATAAAAGGCCATTTGGCAAAGTTCAGAAATTTGCTTAAAATACAGAGATGTATTTATTCAATAATATACCCCCCCTAAAAAAAAAAGTTTGAAAATAAAAGCCATAAATCTCAGGCCTCCCTTTGTTTGAAACCAATCTGGGGGCAAGCCATGTGTCAATCAGATCTATCTATAGTTTAATGGCATTACAGGGCCCAGCACCAAATGCCACAGGAATTATTCACTGCTTACAACTCAGGGACATGGATTTCCAGCACGACCTGCAGGTAAAAGGCACCTTAAACCCTGGCACCTTCTCACCTCAGAGCAGGAGGTGTGAGGTGGGGATGGGTCTGACCCTCTGGTGGCACAATGCATGTCCCAAAAATTGTGGGGTAGGGAATAACCATGCCTGAGGAACTCCTGCAGCAGTTTCCACCCTTAACCCAAGTGATCTTGCTCACCCAAGTGAGACCGGACAGGGGTGCGAATGTAGGGACAAGCAAGCTTTTGGGTCAGGATCTTCAGAAATAACAAATTTAGGCACCTCCCTGCCTTTAGAAAGCCGTGAATTGTGCGAGAGTCAAAAAGGATTAAATGTCCGGAGGAGTAAAACACCAACTTCCTGAGCTCTCCTGCTTTTTGCCAGCTTTTAGGAGCACCAGGATCAATACCAGAAAGTCAGGAGAGAGAGGCCACGAAGCTGTGGAGCCCAAGCAGAAAAATCTGTTGTTGCCAGCTGCAGCCCAGAGCCCTGGCTGGGCACACAGCAGTGCCCTGCACTTCCCCTGTCACCAGCCTTTACTGGCATTTTCCTCCTTAGCTATTCCTCAGTTATCCCGCACAGTAACAGTCTCTAGGCAGCAGATGAAATTCAATAACCGGAATTATTAGTCACAGACTCGTCTCTGTCCCCAACATCCAGGCATTACTCTGTCCAAAAAGCCTCCTCTCCAAGGCTCCAAGGCACCAGGGCAGCAAAGCCCAGTCGGCCACTGGGCTCCTGCAGCTCTGGAGGAGCGTCTGTGGCACACTGAGGTGTCTGAATTCATCACACAAACCCCAGAGAAGGATTTTAGCCTCACTAACCGACTCTTCACAGCCTCATTCTTGCCCATTACCTGCTTTAACACGTATTTTCTCCCTTGATCTGATGGGAAAAGCACCTGGCTTAGATTTCAAAGAGGATCTCGGATTTGCAGCCACCCTCCCAGGACTCTGAAGTGTCACAATTCTCCCATCTGCTATGAAAATGGAGATGCAAAGCATCCCAAATCACCATCACTATTGGAATGTCTGCCTTCAGCACCTCACTGTAACCCACTTCAGCTCTGAACAGGCTGCTCGATGCAGCCACACTCACCATAAGCTCTGGGTATGTTGGCCGTTCTTTGGAATTCTTCTTCAAGCTTTAATTGGGGGAAAAGAAAGGAAAAATTAGAATTTACATTGTCTGCAACTTAAGCCAGGCCATAAAACCATGCCATGACAACAGCAAGGTGTAAAGACTCTGCAGAGTAAGTTCGGCTACTCTGAACTGAGGGAACAATTTAGGCCTTGAGCACAGCGACAGCCACCATGGAACAGTGCCGGGTACCAGAGCTCAGGGCCCACCAAGAGATCTGGAGACACCAAAAACGCCACTTCAAACACTGCCTGGTGCTGGGGGCCAGGTACAACTGGGAGTTTGGGTGCTCTCCAGCAGGCCAGTGACTCGGGGAATGGATTCAGCCTCCAAGCTCTGCCTGGGATCAGTGGCTGAGTGGCCCCAGAGCACGTGTACAACTGTTTGTTTATCACCGTGCTGTTATCAGCGGGGACGGTTCCATGGGACATCCTTTTTTTCTCCTCTCCTACAACAGATGGCCCTGGAGGGTTGTAGCTGGAAGTTATTTTGGTTTCCCTCCAGCAGAAAATAGCTTTTAAAAGACAGGACGTAATCTCTACTCACTTCCTGGCAGTGTATTTAGGGGAAAGACACTTGGAGCAACTTGAAAAGATCTTCACACACGTACATGGCGGTGGCGGGGAAAAGGTGTCACACTGAGCAAAACAAAAGTGAGAACCTCTGCTGGGATTTGCTGGAGCCCAGAGGAAGCAGAGGACACACACTGAATAGATATTTCCTGCTTGCTGTGTGGAGAGGGCTCGTGTTCAGTGTCATGTTGTGAATGAACAGAGGAACCCGGGCCCGATACGTGCCAATATCGCCGGCCCGAAGGTTCGGGATGTGTCACATCCTCCCAGCTCAGGAGCGGCCCCAGCCAAGATGACAAGGTGAATTTGAAGGTTAGCTGTGTCCAGATTTGGTGTAACTCTCTTAATTTAGACCCTCGACAAAAAGAAATTCATTCCCAGGTTACTAATACCAGGAAATCTGGTGGTAAGTTACTGAAATCAATTAGATTTTCAGGAATGAAGAGTCATATTGGGATCTGATCCTGACTCAGACATCCCAGGAACCTTCCCGCAGTGCCTACAGGTGATCAGACTTCACTGCCCCGGGGTGGATAAACACAGACCTAAGCCAGGCTTGAAACAGTGGCTATGACCTGGTTCGCTGTCAAGAAATTCCCAGATCGCAACAACACAAAACTGGTGCAAAGTTCACCATTTCAAGCCCTTGCCACTCCACTTGAGGGATGTGAGGGATCTTTAGTGACCCTGGAGGATCTGCAAAGGAATCACCATGTGTTCCCCAAAGTGGCTGTGCATGTAACTCCTAAAGCAGCCACGGCCTGAGCTGCAAGACAGCAAATCTTCAGGGAGGAACAGCCTGCCTGGCACAAGCAGGCAGCTTGGAAACAGCAGAGCCAGCAGCACTGTTTTTGCACTGGAGGAACAGCAGCTGCTCCAAAACCTCAGCGTGGGCCCTGCAAGAACGGGGGGCATCTTGTGAGAGGGCTTTTCCGAGGCAGCTCCCACCTCTCCCAGGCCCAGGGCAGGGTGGGCACGGCAGGTATTCCCCAGCGTGGGTCAGGAGACGAGCAGCTGGACCACGGGGACATGAAAATGTGTTTGAACAAGACTCTCAGGAATCTAAGCACGGGTACTGAGAGTCCCTGGGCAGGAGCAGCTGATAATCCCTTCCTGGGTCATGGCAGAGCCGGCTGGGCTCCAGCCGCGGCGCTGGCAGCTCGGGAACAGTCTCACATTTCTCTGTTTGTCGATCTGCCGTCCTCTCTTGGCCACCGCGAGCCCCCAGCAGCCACCTGCCAACTTGGCGGGCGGGCGGGTGGCACGGCANCCAGCTCCCAGCTCCCAGCTCCCAGCTCCCAGCTGCCACCTCCCAGCTGCCAGGCCCGGGGAAAGCGGCACGGCAGCCCCAGGGCCCCGGGAGAGGGACAAACACCGGCGG
>WEIT01039847.1:31032-66978 GCA_013389985.1 Dryoscopus gambensis
TGCGAACTGGGCGGGCGGGCGGTTGGCACGGCAGCGCCTGGAAAATCAAATCCTGCTGCCGGGCGGGTTCCAGGGGAGCTGCAGAGAGCGGCCGGCAGCGCTCGGAGCCACGGCGAGGGCAGGCTCTGCTCGGGCCGCCGGAGCTCCCTGCAGGCAGCGCGTGCCCGCTCCAGCCCTCTGCCCTCAGCGCGGCCGGACGCTCCCAGCTCCCAGCTCCCAGCTCCCAGCTCCCAGCTCCCAGCTCCCAGCTGCCACCTCCCAGCTGCCAGGCCCGGGGAAAGCGGCACGGCAGCCCCAGGGCCCCGGGAGAGGGACAAACACCGGCGGGGGCCGAATTCTGGGGGGTTGCAGCCCTCAGAGCCGTGTCCCCCGAGAGAGGACGCGGCCATTCCCCGTCCTGCTGCCCGCCCAGGCTCAGGGACGTGAGCTGCCTGGCCGTGCCTGCTCGCAGCAGCCCTGTGCTGCCCCGTGTGCGGGCAGTGGGAGTGAGGAGCCTCCGAAACCCCGCGTGTCCCCACAAAGCAGCCAAGCCTGTTCCTCAGACCCAGCCCCACAGCTGCCACCGGCACTGCTGTGCCTGCACGGTGCCAGGCACCCGCACGAGGCTCAGCGAGCACACCCAGGCCCAGCCCCTCCCCAGGGAATGTTCTGCCCAAAATTAGGGTTGAGAGCTGCCTGTGGAGACAGGCACCAGCACGGTGAAGGTGAGCAGGGCTGGGGAGAGTGAGGCCAAGAGGGAATTTTACCATTGCGAGGTAAAATCGACGAACTCCGCTGAGAACTTCTCCGCTGGGAGCTGCGGCGACGGCTCCTCCACCACCTGCTTGAGCTGCTGGAAGGGCGTCCCCCAGGAGTCGTAGGGAAAGCGCAGGATGGCCAGCTCGATCTGGGGACACAGAGCCCACGCCTCAGGACTGGCGGCTCTCGCAGCCCACCCCACAGATTTGGGATCCCCGCGTGCCCACCCAGGGGTGTGCTTTTGTAGGCTCCACACAAATGGGGTTGTTCAGCCTGGAAATAGGAACATTCCAAGGAGGTCTCAGAGCTCCTTGCAGTGCCTAAAGGGGGCTTACAGAGGGGAGGGAGGGTGACTTTTTACATAGGCAAACAGTGACAGAACAAGGAGGATTGGTTCTGAACTAAAAGAGGAGAGATCTAGTTTAGATGTTAAGGGGAAATTGTTCCCTGGGAGGGTGGGGAGGCCCTGGCACAGGGTGCCCAGAGAAGCTGTGGCTGACCCTGGGTCCCTGGCAGTGCCCAAGACCAGGCTGGATGGGGCTTGGAGCACCCTGGGACAGTGGGAGGTGTCCCTGCCCATGGCGGGGGGTGCAATGAGAGGAGATTTAAGGCTCCTTCCAAACCAAACCACTCTGGGATTCTATGATTTCCTCACCCCACCTGGCTACAACACATTGCTCATCCTCCCCCAGCAAACAGGAGAGGCAGGAGGAGACCCAGACAGCTCTGCACTCAATTCCCTGTCACCCCTGTGCCAGACATCTCCAGGGAAAGGCTGGGAGTTAGAACCAGCCCCACGCTGCACAGGGTGACAGCGCTGGAAAGGGCTCCGGGAGCAGATGGATTCCCCCTGAACTCTGCGTGGGAGCCGCCCCCGCCGCTGCTGTCCCGAGGGGGCCGCTGTGCACCGCTCAGCGCTGCTCTGTGCCGGGAATCCAGCCCGCTGCAGCCCCCGTGCCTTAGCCCATGCTGCCATCTCCCGGCAGCCCGCTGCGCTCCTCCTCCTTCCCTTCAACCCGTGGCACGTTCCCTGTCCCCTCCCGAGTTACTCCCGTCCCCACCGCGCCACCTGCCAGGGAATCAGTGCCCCCAGTATCACTGCGGGCAGCAAAATGAATCCACGAGCAACACCGAGCCCTGCCAGCCCCCAAGGTGAGCCTACCATGGTGATGCCCAGGCTCCAGATGTCGGATTTGACGCTGTATCCCTTCTGGTTCAGCTCCGGGTTAATTCTCTCGGGCTGCGAACGGAGACAAAGGTGGCTGAGGAGCAGAGGTGGCCCCAGCGCCCTGCCCACCCCCTGCGTGGGTTTTCAGGGTGGCAGCCTTAGCCCACACCACCACCTCGCTCTCCTGGTTGTGCTGGGCCCAGCTGGTTCCCCATCCTCACCAGTAAGGGCAGGCACTGAAATGGGTCACCAGAAGCAGGTGGCACCTGCACCAGGGCTGGGGTGGTGGAGAAGCTGACCTGGCCCAGCTGGCACAAAGAGGGTGACAAGCCTCAGTTGCCCAGGACTGTTTTCACCCTGTCGAAGCGCACCACAAAGGATGAATCCTGCCCAGCAGCTCCCAGGAGGAGCCCGAGGGACCCAGACCCTGGGGACTGTTTTTCCTCCCCACGGGACAAATGGCAAACAGGCAAGAGGGAGCAATTCCAGAGCCTTCCCCAAGGTCACAGGGAGGCGAGGAGGCAGCAGGAAGCTGTGCCCAGGAGATGTGATCTGAGCCAGGAGATCTGTCTCCCCTCCCAAGGGGATCGTATCCCTGAACTTCAGGGCCGCGTCTTCCCAAACGAATCCCCAGCACAGATGCCGGAGGCTGATCCTTCCCCCCGGGCTCAGGTTCCTTTGGCTGCTCCCCGCGCAGCTTCTCCACTTACAGCCATGTAGGGTTTGCATCCTGCATCCATGGTTTTAGCAACCGAGTCAACGAGGTAACCGCTAATCCCAAAATCGCACATTTTCACCTGCCCCTGCGTATTGATCAACACGTTAGAGGGCTTTACATCTGCAAGAAGGAACACAGACCACAGTCACTGTCGCGTGGGGGTGGCTGGGCCAAGCCACCACAGCCACAGAGGCTCCTATCAGCAGAGGGCACCCAAGGAGTCCCGCGGAGCCCAGCGCCCCGGGCGTGCCAAAAACCCGCTGGCCGCGGCTGCGGCGCGTTCAGGTGACAGCCTCGTGGGCCTGTCATGTGTCCTGCCAGTGCCCCTTCACTCACACGCTCCCCTCTGGGGCTTAGGGGAGCAGGAGGTCACTCTGACATCGCCACCACACCCCGCTGCTCAGGGAATGGGCGCGGGCGCCGGGGCGCTCACAGGGAGCGGCTCCGCAGGGCTGGGGGCAGTTCCGGGGGTGTCTGCAAAGGGCTGGAGCTCCGGCAAGGCCCCGTGGGTCTGGGATCATGCCAGCAAAAGGAAAAACCCAGTGGGGAGGGATGTGGGGCAGGAAAGAGCAAAAGGGCTGCAGGGGAAGGAGGGAGCAGTAAACTGAGCCAAGGATAAAGGGTTCCGAAACGGCCTCTGATTTTAGGGATACCAAACTTGATGGCAGTGAGAGCAGCAGCAGGAGAGTGGGAGCTGCACACCCCGTGGAAATCAGGCCAGAGTCTCATCTATCCATTACTGCCAGATTTATCTCTTCCCATCACGGCTTTACAATCCCTGGTGTGCTCACACTCGCATCAGGCTCGTGAGGGCAGCTACAGTCCCCAGCAGAAAGGGAAATTAAGGCACTCAGAGATGCCATGAGTGATATCCAGGGGAGCATGGAGGTGCAATTGCTCTGTGAGGCTAATCCCAAATGGAATCTCAGCACAGGTGACCCTGCTTTCCCTGGGACGCTCCAGAGGGAGCAATCCTTGCCCTGCTGCCACCCAGAAGGAACAGGTCACTTCCTGAAGATCCTCTGTCTCCAGGTAATAAAGAATTAAACAGAAGAGCTGAAACACCCTCTGAAGGAAGCCAGAAGCTGTGTTTGAGTCCTGCTTAATAGAACTGTGGGTTTACAGCTCGTTAACATCTGCTCTCTAATCAGCATTCTGCAATCAAAAGCCTCAGGTATCCAAAATCCTCAGCCATCTGTTCCTACGCTGAAATAAGACAATTTCCAGTGGAAATCAAACAAGTTCACAGAAACCCAGCAGCCAAGCAGGGCTTCCCACCTCCTGTAAGTGATGCAGAAGGCAGAAACTCAACCCCCAGCCACAGGAAGAATATACCCAGTGCCACTGCCTGCTCCAGCTGCACTCTGCTGCTTCGCAGGCACTCACACACTCCAGGGAGGGCTCTTTCCTCCTCATGACAAATTGAAAATGACCCTTTAAAAATAAAGGTGTCAAGCAGCAACTGCAAATTTGTTTCTGAGCGTGTTCACGGCAGCTTTGAGATGCTCCAGAGGGGAAAACGTTAGAAGAGTTTAAGGAGGGAATTGATGATTTCACTTGAGGCTGGTTTAGGTGTCAAACTGTTCTGCGGCACCGGTGCTGGGGGGAGCTCCTGGAAGGGGGTGGGGATGGCTGGGTCAGTGCAGGAGGGTGAGGCTGGCAGGGAGATCCCCCTCACCTTCCACCAGCACAGAGCCACGGAGCTGGGGGACAAACCTGGGCAAAGCCTGGCCCAAAGCTCCCAAGGTCAGAGGGGAAAGCCTGGCTGCATTTCACTCAGGTGACAAAGCAGAGCATGGATTTAGGGAAAAGCAGCCCAGGGAAACAGCCCTTCCTCTGCCAGCCCTTTCTCCTCCACCTCAGGGAAGCACTGCGACCAGCAGGCAGATTTTAAGGAGCAAACAGCAGCCATCTCCTCTGCCTGGGTTTTGCTGCAAGTCATGAGATGCTGGGGAGTATTTCGGCTGTCAAAGGCTCACTTATCTGGGGTATTTTGGGAGCCCTTGCCAGGCTGAGAGCAGGGCAGCGTGTGCCTGGCACTCACCTCGGTGGATCACGGAGAGCTTACTGTGGAGATGTTCTAGGGCTTTGACAATCTGAAACGACAAATCCAGAGTCAATCACAGCTGGCAGCACCACGAGCAGGAGGAAATATCTGGCTTCACCCCCAGACCGGCCTGGAGGGAAGGAAAACCACATCTCCTGCACCCTCCCAGCAGCCGGAGGTGTTGGTGGGTACCCAGAGATCTTCCGGGGGCTCCAGGACCCTGAGGAGAAGGGAAAGGAGCTGCAGGAGCCTCCCCACATCTCACACTGGGCCATCTCTCTCCATCATGTGTATGGAGGGGCACATTTGGGGTCATTTATGGCTTATAAATAACATCACTTCAGACCAGACACGTGAGGCCAGCTGGGAACGCCCACACGGGCTGGCACACGCACCACGCTCTTCCTGGTGCAAGTACAGCAGGGAGCCGGGGTGATGAAGGACTTGGCCGAGAAGAGAAACCCCTTTCCCTCCCCTCCTCACCCTGTGCTACTCACAGAGACTGCAATTTTCCCCAGGATGTCCTCGGGAATCGTCAGGCCTTTGTCAATGACGTGTTTGTAGAATTTGTCCAGTGAGGTATCCATCAGCTCCATGCAAATCCACACGTCTCCCTGGGGAGTAATGCGAGCAGATATCCAGGTATTGGAACAAAGCATCCTTCTCTTTCTTTCTTTTGCTTTTACTTTCTTTCCTTTTCTCTCTTTTTCTTTCTCTCTCTCCCCTCCCGGCCACCCACCATCCCTTTTCCTTCCTTTCCTTCCTTCCTTCCTTTCTTCCTTTACTTCCTTCCTTCATTTCCTTCCTTCTTCCCCTCCCCTCCCCTCCCCTCCCCTCCNCTTTCCTCTCCCTGCTCTGGAATTCAGTGCTGTTCACATTCCCTACCATTTAGGGCGTCCTCTTCCCGAAGCAGAGCCCCGGTGATTTAGGAGCCCAGAAAGTTATCAGGAACTGAGGCTCCCAGTGCCCAGCCAGGATAAGTCCAGCTCTGCAGAGCCATGCTTAAAGCTCTTCAATAAATCCTGCTTTTCTGAGCTTTCCACACTTTTCCTCCACACAGAGGAAATCAAGGCAGGGCAATTTGAACGCTCTGGGACCAGGCTGTGAGCTGGTGGCTGTCCCCACACTCCCAGCCACAGTACGTGACACATCCTTAGGCCAGGACTGAGCAAATCTCCATGTCCAGGTGGAGATTAAACCCCTGGCACTTGGAGGAAGTGCAGGAGGGGGAGTTCAGAGCCCGGGAGAAGGGGCAGTCCCAGGAAGCCTCACCTCTCGGAAAAGCGCCCCGTAAAAGGTGACGGTGAAGGGACAATCCACCGTCCTCATGGAGATATCCAGATCCATCAACAACCTCTTCTGCTCCTGGCTGTTCACCGTGGCTCGGATCCTCTGCAAGGCAGAGCCTGTCAGGGGCGGCTGCCCCAGGGCCTTGGCACCACGCCTGGACCCTTCCACCAGCCCTCGTGCCACCCCGTTATCACCACCCTCGTCACAGGCACATCCCCAGCCCAGCATCCAGAGCAGGAGCACCCAGGGCTCTTCTCACCACAGGTGGGTTTGCTCTTCCCTGCAAACCACTCTTTGCAAGAGCCAAAAGAAAGAGAAAGGCTTGAGAGAGGAGCAAGGAGCGGGAAATCAAATTCCAGGCCGGTGGGAAGCTGGGACTTCTGGAGTCCAGCAGACACTTGTGACATCAGCAGGTCCTGGGCACAAGGGAGGGCTCAGCCCTGCACCAGAGCCCACGGGCTGCCCCTGGCTTTGGAAAATGGGCACTTCCCAGTCTCCCAGGAGGAGACGTCCTTGATGTGAAACACCCAGAGAGCCTTGGCTGCCAAACACCACGACAGGGCACGCACAGCCCACCACGGGTCACATACGGGGCCCAGGCTCCTTGGCCAGAGCCACTCGGGGTCAGTAACGGGACAGACTTCAACTGCTCGGCATCACAGAGAGCCTGAATGCTCCTGCCATGCCCAGCTGAGATCTTCCATCGCCCTCAGAGAGGTCTTTGGCAGTCTGGTGAACACCAAAGCAAACAAAAAGACCAAATGCAGAGCACAGAGGCCCCGGGACACGGCCCAGCCAGCACCCACAGCAATGTCTGCCCACAGCTGAGGAGCAAAGTGTGTGCTCAGAGTTTCCAGATCTTTTTCTTACTCTGAAAGAAAACTAAAATTCAGCCAAGCAAAAACTGGTCCTTCCCAAACTACAGATTTTCCCATGACCATTTCCCTAATCTCCAAATTTATGAGTCTAAGCTGTTGTTATGAAAACTTTTCATGATAGCATCTACAAGCCTGCCATGAGTCAAGATCCCACTGCGGCAGGCAAAATGTGAAAATCCCAGCAAAAACTTCCTGTTCCGAGGAGAGTGAAAAAGTCCCAGATGAAGAAGATTCTCTTGTGCAATTAGATTTATTTTTCTTTATACTTATGAAGTGAATCTGGGGGGCTACAGCAGGAAAAAAATGTAAATTTGTATGTATTGTATATTTAAAAACTGATGCTAAATGAAATCCTAGGAAAACAGGAATATTGTGGATAAAGGTGAACAATGTGATTGATGCGCTACAGTGCTGGAGCACCACACTTAAAACACTCCCCTTTTCTTGATTAAACAACTCAAATCTCCCTCGGGCCCTGTGTGGAAAGAGGATTTCATGGGGAAAGCAGCAAAGTCAGGAAAGGAACAAGGGGGATTCCAAGTGTGCCCGGCACCCCCCCAAGGACAGAACCCCCCGAGGCTCACTCTACCTTCACTGCCATGATCTGCCCGCTGGGCATGTGCCGCATCTTCTCCACCACCCCGTACGCACCTCGTCCCAGCTCGGAGATGGGCTCCAGGTCATCGGCCTTCACCTCAAAGTTCTGGGGGACAAAAGCCGTCAGTGGCCCCGGGGTGTTTGTTCCGTGCCGTGGCCCCGCGGTGCAGCCCCGCGAGGCACATCCTGCCCTGTGCATCCCCCGCGAGGCACATCCTCCCCTGTGCATCCCCTCCCCGGCCGTGCCCAGCGGGTCTGAGATGAACTCCCAGCCCCGGGAGGCTGCAGGGAGGATCAGCCACCACCACAGCGATCCCAGAGCTCTGAGGGGAGGTGTCTCCCGGGCCTGTGCCACAAAATCACAGTCATGGCATGGGAAGGGCTGGAAGGGACCATGGTGGGGCCATCCGGTCCAACCTCCCCGCTCAGGCCGTGCCAAGGAGTGTCCTGAGCAGGGCAGGCACAGCAGGACCATTCCTTCAGTGGGGTCATGGAATCACGGATCACAGGATCACAGAGTACTCTGAGACGGAATCGTGGAATGGTTTGTGTGGGAGGGTCCTTAAAGATCGTCTCATTTCATCCTCCTGCCACAGGCAGGGACACCTTCCACTGTCCCAGGGTGCTCCAAGCCCCCTCCAACCTGGCCTTGGGCACTTCCAGGGATCCAGGGGCAGCCCCAGCTTCTCTGGGCACCTGTGCCAGGGCCTGCCCACCCTCACAGGGAACAATTTCCTCCTAATACCAATTTAACCCTACTCTTTTTTATTTTGAATCTATTTCCCCTTGCCCTGTCACTCCATACTCTTGTCTTGTCCCTCCCAGACCTTCAGCTGGCAGCACTTTCAGCCTCTCCATCCTCTGGGGGCTGGGATGGAAAACACCACAGCAGCTTCTCCCCTAGGAACCACCTTCCATCTTACTTCGTTTTGTTTTCCTTCCAGCCTCCTCTTCCCCCAAACAATCATGCACACATCTCCAGGTATTTTAAAGCTTATTTCTCCAGACCTGCACACGGGCCAAATACCAGCTGAGTGTGCCCCATTTTCAAACCAGGGAGGATTTATTTTGTCCACCATCATTTTCTCCTGGCCTGACACAAAGGATGATTTTGTTTAGACCCTGCATCCCTGCCCTTCTCCTTTCTGCTGTGATATTGTGCAGCCACTCTATATTATTATTATTATTATTATTATTATTATTATTATTATTATTATTGGATAAAATAAACTACTACTAAACCACTAAACCCAGCCATTCTGTTTGCTGCAAGCACAACCCCGCCAGTCAATCCCCCTACAGCGGGTGAGAGTGAACTGATTCCCAGGGAATAATCCCACACGGCTTTTTGCCAGCGCAGCAGAAAAATCCCTGCAGCCTGCAACGAGCCGGCTGGGGATGCCAGGGAGCAGGGAGACACTCTGGGAATGTGCACAAGGAGCCCTGACTGGTATTTTGGAGTCACAGCAGAGATTTAGGCATCTCTGACTGCCTGACACCGCTCCTGCTGTTCACCAGGAGCCGCTCCAAAAACGCGCTCGGAGCGCTCTCCTCAAACGAGCAGCAGAATTTAAAGGGAGAGGAGGGAAAGCGGCTTCCCCTCGGGAGCAGGGGAGTGTGGGAATGCTGGTGGAAGAGGGAGCCCATCCTAAAGGAACCTGGCTGGATAAACAGGTCGCAGATCCATGGGAAACGCAAGCCAAGGCGTGCCAGGCCCTCCGCGAGAGCCGCAGATCCGCTCGTGGAAGCAGCCTGAGCTCTGGGGCTGTGAGAGCGGCTCCTCTGCATCGACCCCACTGCCCCCTGCACGGAGCCCTTCTGGAGCCCCGGAGCCTTCCCTGCTCCCTGGGACTGCGGGGAGAGGTGATGTTCTCCGAGCAGGCCCCTGCTCCAGCAGCAGGCCTTCTCTCTGCCTCCGCGCTGCACCATTTTGCACCTCACACTGTTGCCACCTCCCGGCCCCTGCTCCAAGCCAGGGAAAATACAAAATCCAGAATGAAAGGGAAGCCTCCAAAGATGGGCATTTTAAACCACTATTGGATTGGCATTTCACTCCATGAATTACCTCACAGACATCGAGGCCTATCTTTCGCACCTCATAAATTTATTGTCCAGCTTTAAAGTGCTTTTTTGAATTCTGCTCTGCCTTTTTCTCCTATCTAAACAACTGTCCTGGGGGTTGTTTTTTCCCTGCTGTTTTTTTAGGCCAGGTGGACTGGTTTCCATGCTGTCAGAAGGATTTGCTTCCAGGGCAGGAAAATCTGCCCTGAGTTCAACTCCTGAGGAGATGACCCAAAGGGAAATCCTTTGGGTGAAGGCTTTAAATCAGCAAAGGAACTGCAGAGGGGAGTAAAACACTCTGTTAGCAAGCCCTTGCTCTGTAATGGCTATTTCCAGGGGATTAGCTGCACCTCAGTGCAGCGAGGAAGGAATTTCCACGGTGGAAAATATGAAGGGAGCCCACGTGCCATGGGAGGCACGGGGTGAGGGCTGGGGGCACGCTCAGCAGGGCAGTGCCAACCAGCAGGTCCGGCTGGCCACGGGGCCACACTGGGGTCCCACCCACACCAACACCAGGTGCCACTTAGATATTTATGGCTGGATGTGGCTCACAAGCCCCCACAGCTCACGAGCTCCCAGGTTGGATCTTCTCAGCTTTTATTCATCCAGCAGCTGCGTTCCCTTTCAAGTAAAATGGGCTGCATTGTTTTTAATAGCTGGTATTTAATTATCTGCCCTTCTTGGGGGGTCTGAAGTGAAGCAATCCCACAAGCAGCCAGCCCAGGATGGTCATCTGGTCCCAGAGGTCTCTGAGCCTTACCTCCTCACCAATAGAGATGCAGGCTTTGGAGTCCAGATCTCTGGGTGGCCTGCATGAAAGAAAACGGAAAAGATTTGAAATGTTCCCTACGCAGATCAATTTTCCCTCAGGGAGTAAAATCCATCCCCTCACACCTTCAGGCCAGCAGCTCTCGCAGCCCTGAGCAGCCTCCTGGCCTTGCAGGATCAACAGCTACAGCCAAGATCCACAAAGTCACCCCAAAAAAGGGCTCAGGAGAAAAGCTACTGGAACTGGCATTTCTCCCAGCCAGCTTGCCCCTGCAGGAACCCAGAGGGATTCACGGGGAAAGGCAAGGCAGGTGGCACCACCAAACCTCTGCCAGGCTGTCTGAAAAGTGCATTAAATGGGCACGAACATCTAAACCTGCTATAAATCATCACCTCAGGCACACAGCACAGGTGAACAGGCTAAAAACACTAATTCTCAAAGAAGCAAAGAAAGCCAAGCAGGCTGGAGTTGCACAAAGTGCCTTAAAACCAGAGGGATTCCTTCTGCAAGGCTGAGTGGGCAGGGAAGGGGACGAGTTTTTATGCCTTGATCCAAGGCACGTTACTCAAACTGGTGGCCAAAGTGTCACACCTGTCAAAACTGGGGGCCCATTCTGGTTTTTATCTTTTTCTGCATCATCAAGAAGCACATGAGACACACAGAGGGTGATGGGCTGAGACCCCCTGAGAAATACAAGGGTTGTGAAATTATCACGGAATCCCAGAATGGTTTGGGTTGGAAGGGACCTTAAAGACTATTTAGTTCCACCCCCTGCCATGAGCAGGGACACCTTCCACTGTGCCAGGGTGCTCCAAGCTCCACCCAGCCTGGCCTTGGGCACTGCCAGGCACCAGCCAAGGCTGGAAGGCAGCTGGGCTTCGTGGTTTGCTTTTCATTCTGCCCCGCTGTTTGCAGACTTACGTGGAGCTTGTCTGTGGTTGCTCAAATGCTTCTTTAGGAATTTTCAGCCCAGGGTTTCTCTTCTTGCCTGCGAAACAAGAAAGAGGCAGAGCTGAAGAAAGGCGCTTTTTGTTGTTGTTAGGGTTTGTTTGGGGTTCATTTGCAAAACACAGCTTGTCTATATTTGTTGACCTTATTTCACATAAATGCCCAGCCAGGCTGGTGGGGCAGACTCAGGGCACAGAGTTCAAACATAAAGTGCCTTTGTTCAGCAAGGTTTCATTCCAACCTGCGAGCTCTGGCTGCCAACTTGGTACAGAGAACAGGCAAGAGCTCTGGCAAAGGCGGGCCACGAGAACAGGCAAAGGGAAAGGCATTTCTCTCCCTACCCACGTAGGATCCCTTCAAACATTTCTTAGATTTAAAACCATTCCAGATACATAACTTCAAACCCTGGCAGGATGAAACATCTTTTTAAAACTGCATCTGGAACTCGAGATTCTGTTTAACTGCATCTTCCATCTCCTGGTCCTTAAAAGTTGTGCAAACCCAGCAAAAATAAAGCAGAATTCAAGTTTGCAGGCTTCAAAGCCATTTGTTTCTATTCACACTGACCGGCCAAGCTTTTCTGAGCTGGATGCAGCTCAAGCTCTGAGGCAGCTCAGCTGCAGCTCTCCTGGAAAGGGGGTCCAAACCAGCAGCCACGAGAGCCAGGCAGAGCAGAGAAACACAAGAACCTTTTTATGACTGCAGAGATGCAGCCACATTTCAGCACGGGGGCTTGAATGCATGGAGAAAACAACCTGGAAACATCAGTCATGTCACCAAACCCCAAGGTAAACATCTGGCTGCTTGGCTGGGTCATAAAATCCCTGGTCCTCCCCCCCAAAAAGGGACAAGCATCTAATTGAGGCATTCAGCATTTTTAACCTAACAATTTATATCCGTTACTCTTTCTTTCAAGCGTGAGTTTTACTCTCCTCTCCCAACCCTCCCTCTCAAACTTCACCTAGACACGTCTGAACTTGTTTTTCCTTTTGACACATCAATAGATGCCTGTGCATCCCAGTGCCAGAGGGGTGCTGGATCAAAGGGCAGGCACTCAGAATGGAAAATGACCTTTATGAATCAATTAATCAATCCAGATTTGCAATTTTTTTTAGGGTTTTGTTTTTGGGGATTTTTTTTGTTGTTATTGTTGGGAGCTTTTTTGGATTTGTTTTTGTTTGGCGCTTTTGAAAAGTTTTTTGTTTTTGTTGTCTGTTTTGGGTTTGGGTTTTTTTAGGTTTTGGTGGTTTTTTGGTGGTTTTTTTTAATACTTTTTTTTCCTCGTCTGCTCCAAAAGATGGGATCATGCTCACTCCTTTTGACAAAGTCATTCCAGGATGGGGCAGCCTCCAAAAACCCATCTGACACCTCGTGGGAAAAGCATTTATTGGAAACCCCTGTGCACGCTCACTGCTGGGATGAGAAATCATTCACAGAGCTGTGAATGTACATAGGGAAAAAAAATACAGAAAAAAAGCCAATTCTTTGCTCCCAGGAGCTCCCAGTCTAACACAGGAAAAGCAAAATGAAAGCAGCAAGGTCATGCAGAAGCATAAATCGGTTTTCCTAAAATGTAAAAGCTGGTCTGTAAGGAAGCAAAAACGATTCTAAAATCAGTGGAGGGATTCCTACAGTGAGCAGAGCCGCTCTCTGACCCTTTTCCTTCCAGTTCTTCAGTTGTATCCCGGAGGCAGAAGTGAGGAGCAAGCCCTGCTGAGCTGGATGCTCCAGATCCCCCTCCCTGCCCAAGCCAAAATCCAAGTGCACCTCGGATCCACGGGGATGCGAAACGGGGAGAGCTGTTCTGGATGCTGGCACGCGAGCCAGAAAAAGGAATGCCAAAAATACAGCTCTGGCAGTGCAGGCAAACAAAATCCCCGCTCCTCTGGCATCTCCCAAGCTGCCATCCAAGACCTCTCTGCCTCCCGACTGCACCCCCGAGGAAACGAGACACAGGCACAGGAAAAGCATCTTCACACTGATTGTGCACGTGGAAATCAAGACACAAAAATCCACCAAATTGCCCGTGGAGGAACTGATTCTTTGAGGGCTGAACTGCCCCTGTGAACACTCAGCAGCTGCCTCCTGACAAACCCCAAGGACCAGCCCTTCACTCTGCTGCGCTCACACTGGCACCACCAAAATCCAGTGAGAAACAGGCACAAATCTGCTCTGTTATTTCCTTTTTTCCATTTTATCCTTCTCGGCTTTGCTTGTGCCACCCCTTGCGCTGTCCCTGAGCCTCAGGAAGGTTCCTCAGGCAGCTCAGGCAGGGTGGAAATGAACCTACTGGACATGAAGCTGATTTGAACTGGTTGTGCAGCCTCGAGTCTGATCGTGGTTCACAAGTGGTGTCAAGCAGAACCAGGGAGCAAAATGCAAAACCCAAATAAACATTAAAAGCCTTTCCGCCTCCTGGCGAAATAAAATCTGCACTTTGGGGAGTTTATTTTGCTTGTCTCTTCTTCACAGAACACAATATTTTGAAACCTTGCCATTTTTTTGAAGCACAATCTGTCCGTGCATTCGAGCTGCCAAGGCACAGGCATCGTTCAACATTCTTTGGGGTTTTCTTTTCAAGAAAGGAGAAAGCAACAACAGCAGCTTGGGTAAGACACGGATCTCACGATGGCACCGTGAGGAGGGATGGGAAATGGGAACTGCCAGGGCCAGCACTTGCACCTGCAGCACCCACGGGTGCTGAGGGGGGATGTGCTGACTCCGTGGTTGTTTAATGAATCTTGGGCTGAAATCAGGCGATTTCATGGCTTTTAACTGGATCAGGCCAAGTTTCTGAGCTCCTTTTGTTCCAACATGCAAAGCACTCATCTCTCCAGGCCTCTGGGGCCAACGTCTGTGAGTGGTTTGCAGGAAGCATCAGCAATCCTGAGCCTGGCACTGCTTTGAAGCCAGAAATATGAAGCAGAGCCACCCCAGCAGGCTGCAGTGGGACGCAGGATCCCCCCTTACCCCAGTCCCCAGCTCCAAAATTCAACGGTCCAGCTGACACATGCTTGATTTTCTCCTCAAACACAAACATACTTAAAAGGCTTTTCTTTTTTTTTTTTCTTTTTTTTTTTAAAGAAAAAAAACAATTGGACACCTCCAGATCAGTTCTGTTCAGCAGGAACTGCCAAGCAAGTGTCTGGCTGTCAAAATGAAATCCCCCAGTTTGCCAGAGCAGACGTCGGCTTGGGGAGGTGACGCCGTACTAAACTGCACACAAAATCATCTGCACAGGAGCTCCAAATGTGGAGGCAGCTTAATAACACACAAAATTGGATGGTACCTGCTCCATCCACCAGAAAACCAGTATTTTCCACAGTGTTTTTATGAATCATTACTATTTTTAGCTTTGTTTCCTGGACAAAATCACCACATGTGTTTATCTGCCGGTCTGTGTCCCTCATGGCAAGTGCAAAGCCACGGCCCCATTTCAGCCCCATCCGACAGGGAAATTGAGCTTTTGGAGATTGCAAATCTGAGAAAAGCAGGTGACTCAATAACGGAGCCCCCAGCTCAGGGACTGAAACACAAAAGCCACCCATGGCAGGCACCAGGCATCCACACAGGCCCCGGGTGCCTCAGACACCAAAACAACAGCACAGGGCTCAACCCTGAGGCACAAACCACCAGTGCAGAGGGTTTGCACTGCAATCCCTTGGGATTTGCAGTAAGGAAAGCCCCAATGAACCACCACACACAGCGCAAACCCTAAATGTGGCTCCTTCTGCAGAAGGTCCTGCTGGTGGCTCAGCAGAAGGGATCGTACATCTGCTCCCCAGCACCCAAAACCCCGTGGGTTTTCTGTGGAAACAAGCCCTGGAGCCTTGCTGGTCCCCGAGCCTTCGAGCTAAAGCTCATCTGAGAGCTCTCCCTGCAGTCTGGCACATGGAGACATCCACAAGCCTTGACTCGAAAGCAAAGCTTTAAAAACAATTGAGGGGGAAAAAATGAGCCTGGCTGAGTGAGGCTGAGAGACATCTCCAGAACCCAGTGTGGATTCAGCAAAACTTCCCAAGTATCCGTGACATTAAGCACAAGATTAAACCTACTTTTTTTTTAGCAAAAAAATTACCCACAGTAAATACTGAACTGACTGGGCTGGAGAAGGGGACACCTTTACAAAGCCTTTCTTGCAAGTGCACTGCTCAGGGCAGCAGTTCCACCTCAGGATGAGAGGAGACAGCCTCAAGTCATGCCAGGGGAGGTTTAGATTAGAAATTAGGAGGAATTTCTTTACCAAAAGGGTGATCGGGCATTAAAGGAGGCTGCCCAGGGCAGTGGTGGGATCACCATCCCTGAAGTGTTCAAAAGCCAGGAGGATGTGGCACTTGAGGCCGTGGTTTAGTGGTGGGCTTGGAAGTGCTGGGTTAATGTTTGGATTCACTGAGCTTGGAGAGCTTTTCCACCCTTAATGATTCCCTGAATTTCTGGTTCTAATGCCAGCAGCTGGCTGCAGCATCACTCGAACCCCCCGTGCCCCAGCACTGACCCCAGTTGCTCCTGCAGGGCCTGGACCAGCCCAACCAACCCCGAGAACCAAACGAGGTCTGAAAGCAAAACTGCACTAGGAAAAAGAAACCCTGACTTAATAAAAACACATTAAATACTTCCCTGTGAAGGTCTTAAACCCAATTCCTGAGGGAGGGGAGAAAAACACACTTCCAAGGGGCTCGTTAACCTCTTCCCACCGGCACTGACAGAGCTCAGGGATGGATGTTGTGAACCCCCTTCAATTAGGGCAGTGTTAAATATCAATATTGAAAAAGGAAACTTCAAAGTTTCACAGTGAAAAGAACAGAGAATAACAAAGAAAGGGAAGACAGAGGAATTCGCTGCCCACATAGGCTGTAACAGAAAATAAACTTCTACTTCTGAAGGAAAATCCCATTCCTCAGACTCCAGACTTTTCACTTGCAGTCAAAATCTTTTTATGATATAATCCAAAATAAATGGTTCCTTGCCACAAAAAGCTCCTATTTCCTTCAAAGGATATTAACTAGTTCTGTCTTCACCACAATTTATTATTAAAGCTGTGTTCAATAGCCATGTAGCAACATTTCCTTTCAAACAACACTCTTTAGCATATAACTTGCTGGTAAAATTTCACAGGTGGGAAATGCCTCTTTCTCCCTTTTTTTTAGGAGATAAAAATGGCTCATTTACAATTCCTGTCTCTCCCAAGGATTTTTTTTGTCTGATTTCTTGGAAGGTTTTGAAAGCTAAACGATCTGGTTTTCCCCTATTGGCTCTAGTCTCCGTGTGAGCAAACCCCCACACCTAAAATGAGGGCACAGTGGGAATGTTCGGTGGGTTTCCATGGAAGAAGAGTGAATTTTCGCCGCTCATGGGCAGCTCACAAGGCTCCACAACCAATGTCTGCCCTGATCCTGAAGTGCCACTTGGCAGTGGAAAAGGACCCACGGCCATGGCTTAGGTGCCAAATTCCAAACCCAGATGTTTCTTGCAAAACTAAGGAATTAAGATTTTTTTTGTGTGTCCCAGCCACCCTGGAGATGCCCAGCAGGAGAGTTCTTCATGCAAAGCCTTGGTCTGCCAGTGCCAAGGGCATCTCTCACCCACAGCTCCGTTCCAGCCCACACTGCAGGAACAACGGTGGCCTTGATGCCGCCAAAGAGAACTTTAAACCTTACACGACACCTGGTAATACCCAAATGTCTGAGAAACTCACTCGTGAACCCTCCTGGACACAAACACTGAGACATCTCAAAGCTGCTGATGGCACCCGGGGCAGAGCAGGCTCACCAACTGCTGCTGTAGGTGCAGCAACCTTGTATTTAAAAACGTTTCCACAAAATGACCAAAAATGACCAAAGAAGTGAAAAAAATATTTTTAACAAGTATTAAGGATCATCTCACAGGTTCATTATGTATACTTAAAAATTCTTGTGGTTGTTATACAAACCATCTTGGCACAGTCTGAGGGCCGGGGATGGACTTGTCCATCTCCTTCAGCCCTGTCACCTGTCCCAGCTCCAGCTCGTCACCACGGCCCAGTTCTCAAGGAGAAAAGCCTTTAATCCCACCCAGGTCTCTCCCGTATGGAATCCCACACTGGGGACATCCCAGCCCAGCGTGAGAGGAGCGGGAAGGCCGGGAGCATTGCTGGTGTCCCCGCAGTCAAACACGGCCCACGCCAGGCTAAACAACGGCCACCGAGCAGAGCCTGGGGCTCCCGGCCGAGCTGCTGCGCTGGGAAATTCAAATACACACAGATAACAAAGTGTGTGCTCAGTGAGTGGGCCTGAGGGGCAGCCGTGCTGCTGGAGCCCTACCCGCACTCCTTCGGGCTCCATTCCAGCTGAAATGGAAATCAAGCCCTCATGGAGAACACAAACAGGGGCACATTCCCCAAGTAGCCACTTCTGGTGGGTTTTGTAGTGCAAAGCCCTGGTGGCCACTTCCCCGGGGCAGCCTCAGGAGTGCTCCCATGGGGCATCTGCACAGCCCTGACCACAGCGACTCCTGCACCACCACCTTCCTCCCACGGGCTCCACATGGGTGAAACCCTTTGAAATTTGCCATTTGGGCAGTCCAAGTGCGGAACCAGGCTGTGGCTTTTGGTTCAAATGCCTGTGGGACGGACCTGCAGGTGACAGGGGTGTTGGTGACATCGGTGACCGCGGTGGGGAGGCACCAGGGAAGTTCTCTCACCACTTCTGCCCCCATGGCTGGGCTGTGTACCCTCAGTAAAGGTGCCTAAATCCCCACAGTGAGGAGCCCCAGGGACAGGGTGGGCGAGCGGCTGAGCTGTGCCCACCATCCAGTTTCTAACTGCAGAGCTTCAGCCAAGCCCTAATTTCTGGAGAAAACCAAAAACCAGGTGTTCATGTAAGCACCAATGATGTGGAAAAGTGGGTCTGAAAATCTGGTTTCCAACCCCACATTAAGCCACAAAAAAAGATTTTAATACGCAAGAGATGTTTAAAAGCTGCAGAAGTTTCAACCAAAGGCCAAGGGATGGGGTAAGGTGGAATTGTGCTTCATTTCTCTCCTTGGAACCTGATGGAGCTGCTCTCTCCTTAGCCCTGCCAGTAAGTGGCCAAGTGCCACTGGCTGCTCTTCCATCACTGCCAGGAGCAACTGGATCTGTTGGAAGCAAATGGACATGCTCCAGGGATGATGGTGTGTCCTCTGTGCAGGACAGGGACATTTCCCACACGTCCTTTATCTGTGTCTTCCCTCATGGCTGTTTGCAACAACTCCTTGGAAACGGCCAACTTGAAACGTGTTTCCTTAACAACATTTTTGGGCTGCCTGGGGAATGGAGCTGAGCCTGCCACGGTCGTGGGGCCAAGGTGGCTCCCAGCTCCAGGCTTTCCTCCTCTCGTTTGGATGCCACAGAGCTGCTGGCACATTTGGTGGCCACTGGCACATCCAGGTCTGAGCACACCACGGCCCCACGGTGTCCACACTGCAACTCGCACCTTTACGTCTGAATTCAAGCATTATTTATTTTCCTTTCTGTCCCCCAGCAGTCATATTTTGGGTCAGGAAGCAGGAAAGGCAGGAGCGCTTTTATGGCTGTGGTGAATTCTTCCAGCGTGTATCAGAATGACAGCACAGCAGGAAGCCCTGACACACTGGCACCACACAGGAGCAGACGATGCTGCTTCGCACCCCATCTCCATTCCCAAGGCTCCTGAAGAGAAGAGCACGGCCTGGCACGGCCTGGGCACAGCTCCCCCAGTGACCCCGCACCAGCTGATCCCAAACTACCTACTGGCACCGTCAGCACCCACATCATAATGGGGGGGTGGAAGTCACCGTCCTGTCCCGAGGGTGGCCCTGCCCAGCACCTGTCTGTGCACCAGCACCCAGATGTGCCCCATTACTCAGCCATGTCCCCGCAGCCAGCCATGTCACAACACTCAGCTGTGTCTGGGCACCCTGCCATGTCTCCAGTACCCAGATGTGCGCCAGCACCCAGATGTGCGCCAGCACCCGGACATGTCCCAACACCCAGATGTGCCCCAGCAGGCACCCATGTCCCCAGCACCCAGGTGGCCCAGCACCCAGCCATGTCCCCAGCACCCAGGTGTCCCAGCACCCAGCCATGTCCCCAGCACCCAGGTATGTCCCCAGCACCCAGGTGGCCCAGCACCCAGGTGTCCCAGCACCCAGGTGTCCCAGCACCCAGCCATGTCCCCAGCACCCAGGTGTTCCAGCACCCAGCCGTGCCAGCGGCTGCCCTGGGGTTTCTCCGTCGCGGGGCTGAACTCGCTCCTCTGACTCAACCCTGCAACCTGTAATAAACCCCGGGCAGGAGAGGCTCCAAACCAAAATAGCAGGGCAGTGAGGGAGCGGGCGAGGTGCACCCGGTGAACCGGTGGCGGGGTTGGGCAATGCCAGGGTTATTTGCGTCCCAGGGCCCGGCTGTGCCGCGGGAGCCGCGCTCCCAACCGGCGGTGGCTGACGTAGGTCAGCCCTGCTGAGGCACAAACACCGCGGAGACAAAGATCTTCAGCTTTGCTGCGAGGTAAAATCACAAGGTCAGGGCGTCATGCCTGCTTCAGACTGGCCTCCAGCAGGAAAAGCTCTGAACAGCACCAGAAGAAAACACTGGAACGAGGCAGGGCAGAGAGCTCTGCAACACGGACTCCAGCAGGCTTAATCTGTGGATCCTGCAGTGCAGACACAGAGAGAAATGTCACCAAACTCTGCAAATATCAGGACCTATTTGCTTGCCTTTCAGTAAGCTCTGTGTTTCAGTAATTCAGTTTTGAAGGTAATTTCCTGATTCGGGCTAATCTCTCTTACTCTGCCCATTTTCCTCTTAACACACCCTGCAAAAGGGCTGCGGGCTGCTGGGTTACTCATGTCAATACTGAAACCAGAAGGATGCTATTTCTTCTTGTTTATCTGCACATTTTGGTTACAAGAGTCTGTCTGTCACTCTGATAAGAGCGCATTTCCAAATTTTAGAAGAGATCAGACCTTCCGAGTGCAAAGCAGAAGAGACACTGTGACAGAGATCAGACGTGAGATCCTGTGCTACAACACGCCCTGAGGAGGGGCTGCGGGACCCTGCGGAGGGGACAGGGACAGCTTTGGGGCAATTCTGTACTCCCTGGAGCCCCCCACCAAACAAACCTGAGCCCCCCTGCAGCTCCTGCAGGGACCACTGGGATAATCACATGCTTGAGCAACCATCCAGCAGGTTTTGTGGGACACCAGCACCCAGGGTCAGTATGGAGATGAAGGCTGGTCGTCTGATGGAGAAGATGCTACAGGAACGGGAGTTTAGGATCATTTGTGTCCTGTGGAAGTCACTGACACCTCACTGAGCTGTTCCATGGCCTCCCACACTGGCTTGGACATTCCAGCACCATGGATTTCACTTCCCAACTGGGCCCTGCACCGGTGTGTTTCCTCCACCCCACTCCAGTGCTGGCCTGCAGGAAAACCAGCGTGAGAGGAAATGAGGCCTTCAGTGCCCATTTCCACACTCACAGATCAGCACAGAGCAGCTCTCTCCTGATCTGATGGGGAGGTGACAACAAACCAGCTCTGCCAGACAACGTCCCTTCCCACCCCACAGCATCGCTTCCCATCTATCAAGGGAACAGCGCGGGGCCACCCGTCCTGTTCCTGCTGCGCTCGTGCCAGCACCGCGCTGGCATCTGCAGATGTGACAAGGCCAGACAGAGCCCTCCCCCGACACCCTGCCCTGCCAGGACCCGCCAGCTCCCCTTCAGACAGCAGCTGCAATGCGAAGCAGCCTGAAATCCATCGTCCCTTAGGTGCTAATGGGAGATGGGAGATAGGAGCGCGTTGCCTGCCTACAGCTTTCAGCACAGCCCACGGGAGACCGGAGTATTACAGCCCCTGTTACAACAGTCCGGCTGAACCCATCTGGGTGTGCGTGCAGCTGCTCCACGGCCTGGGGCAACGGGCACAGCTCCTCCCAAATGGCAGCACCTCCGTGCAGGCAGTGCCATCACCAGCCCACCGGGCCGGGCACCTGAGCCCAGGGGATTGCACCCACCCGGGGCTCGGCTGCCCCGAGCTGACCCCAGCAGCAGCCCTGGGGATCCCAGGCACCCATCTCCCAGGCGGGCACAAGGTGGGAATGTTCAGTTCTCTCCCGATTCAGCCTAGCTGCAAGAGGCTCTGTGAGCAACCCGCAGTGCCATGGATGCACGGGATGAAGAGGGGAGGAGGCGGTGGTGGAATGGATGGAGCACTGGGATGTGCACACTCAAGTATCACCCCATCCATGGCTGTGGGTGAGATGGAGAATCACAGACATCCCTGTTGGAAGGAACCCACAAGGATCTCATCGAGTCCAGAGCTGCACAAGCCTTGTCTGCGTGTCCCCCCTGGTGTGTGCAGTGAGGAATTCAGGCAAAAACACCTCTGCAGCTGTGGGCTCTGAGTCACATCCCCCAAAGCAAGGGACTTCCATGGATGAGGATGTCAGCAGCTGCCAAAGAATGCAGCCCACAAAATGCAGAATTCCATGCTTTGTCCATGCAGCCTCCCATCCCCAACAGCCTGACGGGCATCCCATCGGGGCCAAAGCCCCTTCCTTCTTCTCACCTTCTTTTGCTTAACTCTTTGTCCACCCAGCAACTTGATTTCACAGGTGGCCCAAGCCTCCCTTCCACTCTGCCCATTGCACCGTCCCAAATGCCCTCAAATCCTACAAATCACTCACAGCTCCACAACAGGGAAGCTGCAAGAAACACACAGCCAAGGTTCAGGGAAATCCTACTGGGGTCCAAGCAGAGCCCTAAAGGACTTGGTTTTCTGCTCCTCGTGGTCACTGGAGCTGGCTGCACCCCTTGTGGCTTCCAGCAGTGGGATGGCCGCATCCTCCTGCTGCTCTGGGAAAGATGTGATGGTGATGGAGATCCCACGGAGCAACACAGGCCACTGGAGCCTCATGGCCTCTCCCCTCCCCCCATTCCATGAGAAATCCCAGCAGCGGAGCTCCGGGGAGCGAGCGGATGGGGCAGGCGCTCCCCCAGCCCCCAGCACACCGTAAATCACAGCCCCATCTTCCCTCTGCCAAGGTCCACTGGCTTTGCTGCCTCCCCATCCCGGAGCCTGTTTGCTGCTTATCTCAAATCAGGAAATCCACAGGAGCTGCAGGCCAGGGAAGCTGTTAGACAAGAGCCTCCAGCCCTGGCCGGGGTTTTTTACGAGGGACTTTTCATTTCGCTGCCGCTTTGTTTTCAGCCCTCGCCTGTCTGCTTGCAGTGGGAGTTTGCTGGAATCAAAACTGGAGAAAAGCTCTTGGAATTCACCCGGGGAACAAAAGGGCTTTTGTGCAGGAGGATTTGGAGGACGAGGCTGCTTTCACTGCCGCTACCTCCGTGTCTGTTTTCCCCGTGCCAAAGAGCACCTGCCCGTGGCAGAGCAGGAGGTGGCATTGGAAGGAGGTGGCCAGAGGAGGGGGTGGGCTCTGCCCAGGCACAGGGGATGCGTGGGCAGGGGCATGGACACCTCCCACACCTGCCAGCAGTGGAAAAGCAGCACTCAAGGGCCAAGAGCTTCCCCAAAATAGGTGCATCGTGGCTCACCCAAGCCTTTGTGCCTGGCTCTGCCCCTCCAACACACGGCAGGGAGGGCTCTGCTCCTGAGGCCAGCAGCAGCACCCTAAGAAGTCTGCCAAGGGACCCTGCCATGCCAGCGGGTGCTTCCCATGCAGCCCCATGGATGAGGGGATGAAGTTCCCACAGCCAGTGGGTGAACTTAGGGGATGCTGTGGGTTCGCCCATGAGCTGGGCATCACTCCCAGTACTCCACTTGTGCTTTTTTACTTCCCCTTATCCACCAAGATTTCACCTCAGAACACCACCGTGAGTGACCACGGGGCTCCAACCAACTTCCCGCACATAGCCCACGCGGGCAGCAGCAACTGTCCTATATTTAACACAAAAGCAGGTTTTCCATCTGCCTCAGCCACAAGGGGAGCAGGATTTGCCTTAAATCCATGAGCCCCAACCCAGCTACAAACACCTCTGCATTTCCCAAACCCACTGCTCCCAACAGTGAAGTATCCACCTCACACAATTATAGAATATCCTGAGCTGCAAGGAACCCACAAGGATCATCGAGTTCAACTCCTTTCCCCACTGCTCTGCTGAGCCTCAAACCTCAATTTTCTTTCCCTACAGACACATTTTTGCTCAAGGTCTCTCTCCATCTCCTGTTTTTCAGGTTTTTAATGTGCTCGGTGCAGCTGGGACCTTCTCCCAGCAGACCTCGCACAGGGGTTCTGAAGCAGCAGAGTGAGAGCTCTGCAGCAGAGCTGCATCTCCCCTGAGAACAGGGACCAGCTCCTGCCTCTGCCCTGGCTGCAGGGGCAGCCAGCCCGGCAGTGCCAGCACCCCCTCCCTGAGCCAGGGCCTCCAGCGGCTTTGGAAAGGAAGGTGACATTGCCCCCTGCTCGCTGATGCTGCTGCGGGCACGGCCCGACTGCGGCTCCGGCTGGGAGCGTTCCTGGGCCTTGCTGCGGCTCGGCTTTAAGCACGTGCTCAGCCTGAGCTCACGGTCTCGTCCAGGCTGGCCTAAGTGCCAGGATCAGGGATGGAAGGCTGTGCCAGACTCCTGGTTTAGCTGCAGCAGCCGGCTACAGCTTTCAGCTCATCCTTCAGCCTGACACCCCACACTCAGACACCCTCCCAACGCTGCCTCGTAGCACCCGCTGGCAAAGCCCCGTGGGCAAGTGCTGAGGCCTGTCCAGCCTAAAGGAGTCAGGAGGTTTAAACACGAGGGCCTGGATATCAGTGGGTGTGATTGGGTCAGGAAGGGCTCACCTGGGGAGCTCAGCCCCTCTGGGGTGTCACCGTCCCCAGGAGAGAATGCACAGAGATTGATCCTCCAGCTCCTGCTCCCCACACCTTCATGCAGCCCCGTTCCCCCACGGAGGTTTTTGCCCACCGAGCGCCTTCCCTGTGGGGTACGTGTCCTGGCGCCATCGCCCTCACAGCAGGCTGCAGTGAAATCCAGGCAGGGCAATGAGAGGTGCAGTTTTATTTCTGTTACCAGGGGCTCCAGGCAGCCACAGGAGTCTCGTTTCACCAAGCACAGATTGGGTTTGTTCAGCAGATTGTAAATTTGGACATTTCAGCTGCACTGCTATCAGACGTCTCCTGCTGATGCTCTGCATGTAAAACTTGGGAGTTATAATTTTCTGCTCATGAGTAAAGATACCTTGGGATAAAATGGGCCATTTATGCACCAGAGAGAGAAAACTGCCCATTGATTTGGTCATTTTGTGAGTTATAAAACATCAATGATTTTCACAGCCAAATGGGAATACCCACGGAAACAGAGGAATGTGCCACAAGCCATTTCTGATGAACAGGAGGGCTGTGTTCATCCACGTGCAGGTCAGAAATTAGGTGGCAACTTTGTCCAGAGCTTTCCTGCATGAGAGGAACACCACAACACCAGGAGCACCGGCACGGAAGGAGAGGATCTGCTTCCCTGCATGTAGGCAAGGGGAATTTTTGCCAAGGTTCAGACAAGTATTGTGATTAAATTTCAACATGGTCAAGGCTTTGATCAGCCTGCCTTTGTGCCACACCATCGCGCAGCTCTCTTGCTATTCCTTAGTGATTTAAGAGCTTCCTTGCTCATTTTTATCTCTCAGTTATTAGAGATGGTATTTCATAGTCCTGGACAGTGCAGAGGGGAGGAACTAACTCCTGCTCCCTCTGCTGGCAACGCCTCCAGCAAACCTGTAGGTCCTACTTAAAAACCACCCAGGAACACCGTTCCCAGGGAGAAGCCATGGGAACTGCAGGAAAACCAAACCCGCGTCCCCTCCGAGCCCTGGCACCACCCAGGGCTGCAGCATCAGGGCAGGCCAGCAGCTCCTGCAATACCTGCCCTCCTTGCAGGTCATGGCACTGCCAGCAGCGACAGGGGCTGCTCCAGGAGCCCATGGGCACAGAGAGGCGAGGGCTGGAGCTGCTCCAGCACCACCATGGCAGCAGCGAGTGCGACCACGGGCGCCAGCTCTGGGCGCTGCCAACACCCGGCAGAGGAGGCTGGCACAGCACGAAGGCTCCAGGAGCTCCAGGCTGTGCAGGGCAAGGTGGATGCAGCTCCCAGGGAAGTTCTTTCAAGTTCAAACCCGTTTTAGCCAGAGGTCGGAGAGCATGACCTTCCAGACACCTCAGAAGAATCACAGCATATCCTGAGGTGGAAGGGAGCCGTCAGGATCATCCAGCCCAGCTCCTGCCCCTCACACCCCAACAACCCCACCCTGGGCATCCCTGGCAGCGGTGTCCAAACGCTCCTGGAGCTCTGGCTGCTTTGGGGCCGTGCCCATTCCCTGGGGAGCCTGGGCAGTGCCAGCACCTTTCCCTGATCCCCCACCTAACCCTGTCCTGACACAGCTCCAGCCATCCCCAGGTTCCTGTCCCCGTCACACAGAACAGAGATGGGAGCTGCCCCTCGGGAGGAAGCTGTAAATTGCTGAGATCTCTCCTCAGCCTCCTCCCAGGCTGAAGTGCACAGATTTGCTTGTCTGGCATATGAAGAACACAAGCCATATATAAAGAACAAAAGCCCTTCCCCAGTTTTTATCATGCAATTTTATCTCCATTTGGAAAACACACTGAAGAAATCCACGACAGCACAGCACTGTGACAGACTTGTGGCAGCAAGTCTTGTCCTCCCAATAAAGTGACACAAGTGGGCAGATTTTTTGTTCTCTCTGCATATGTCCACGTGGATCAAAGCCCGTCAGGTCACACCTCCCCACCCAGCCTTCTCAAGCAGGAGCTGAAAATACAAACCTCCCTCCATGAGCCTTTCTGTCAAAGCCCCCACAGAACTCCCCATGCGAGGTTTGAGGCTGCAGTTTCACTTACACACACACATTCCCAAAAATCATACTGCTTCCCATGTGCACAAGCAGATAAGGAGAAATGGGAAAAAAAGAGAGCAGAAATAGGGGGAAAAAAGCAACCAAGAGAAGCAGGATAACATAAATCATCAACACAGATCCATAACGTCCATCCCACTTAGCAACCAGGACAAAATACATCCCAACCTTGTAAATTCTTATGTGTGTGCTCAACCCCAACCAGGCACATTCAGTCCCACTGAGTCCTGCAAAAGGACTCGGATGCTCTGAGTTTAGCACGTGCACATGCCCTTTCAGCATGAAGACACAAAAAAAATCCTATTTAGCCTCTCCTTTAAGGGAAAAGAAAAAAATTCTCCAGCCCCTACTGCTCCAAGCAGGGCCCTGCTCTGCATCAGCTCTGAGTGAACCTCAGGATTGATGCTGCCTTTCTGCTGTGGCGAAGCCTCTTTAAAAATCCTTTTTTACAGCCAACTGCTGGAAAAGCAGCCCCCCTTGGCAGGAGATGCTCGCACAGGATGGACGCTAAATGAGAGTGCTCCGAGGTAAAGTGACGCTGGAAGCGCTGGCATTGTTCTGGCTCGGCGCAGGAAGAGCCAGAGGAGGAATTCTCTGCTACCGCAGGAAGCTGTTCCAGCCCCTTATCAGACAGAACGCTGCTGATTTCTTGCGGGGGAAGTACCAAATGTTTTTGAGGGGAAGGAAAAAAAAGAAAGGAGAAAAACGGCGTGCCTGGCTCTGAAGGAAGCTGCCTGATGACATGAATGGAGCTGAAGTCGTGCTGGAGGAAGCCCGAGGTGCTGCCCAGCTCAGGTGGCTCTGAGGGAGGGCACGTTCCGAAGGCACATTCCCTTGCTGTCACCCCACAGGGACCTGCAGAGGTGCCAGCCCCGGGGTCCTTCTCTCTGCTAAACCCTGCAAATTCAGCCTTGTCTCATTCCACAGAATCACGGAATGAACCAGGTTGGAAAAGACCTTTGAGATCATCAAGTCCAACCCATGACCCAACACCTCCTCATCAACTAAACCACGGCACTGAGTGCCACGTCCAGGCTTTTTTTAAACACCTCCAGGAACGGTGACTCCACCACCTCCCTGGGCAGACGATTCCAGCGCCCAATCACTCTTTCAGTGAAGAATTTTTTCATTTCTTGTCTCCAGAAAGCAACTTGTTTCTCATCATCTCCAAGTGCAGCATCGGTGTCACCCTCCCCAGCTGCCAGGGGCTATTTCGGGCTCTCCCTCCAGTTCCGAGGCTGCTGTCGGGGGGCTGCTTTGGGAGGTGGGATGTCCTTCCATGCAATGCACGATCTGCTCTTGTGGTTCATTTATAAAACTGATTCCTTGGCAGGAATCCAAGTCCTCTGTGGAGATGTTCCAAAGTTTTATTAGCAATGAGCAAATTGCTGGTGTCCTTGGGAGAGGTAAAGAAGTCAATCTGTGTTATTTGCCTTTATTTTTTTCCAGAGGGTCTCTCCCGAAGAACAATTCCATGTCACAGAGCAGAGCTCTCTGGCTACACAAGGATCTGTAGATATAATGGTTGTCTTGGCTTACTGCACAGATACCTGAAAAAACTTCAATTTTAAGTATTATGTTCACTATTTTATCACTCTTTATGTCTTGTTCCAGCCAAGAACCCCTGGTCCCAGCCTAGTTTCTCCTGGAAGGTTGTTGGGGGACTGTGGTTTTCATCTCTTAGGAGTTAAAAAGCAGAAAAACACTTTGGAACAGGTCAAAACCCAACAGTATTAGAGCACTGCCTTTCTTCTCCTTTAATAGGCTACTCTGACAACCTTCTGCTTGTTAAATGAGAGAAAAATCTGTGGGCATGCAGTGAAGGTCAATCTTGTGGTTTTTGAAAGCATTTAATTAACATGGTTAAGCACCAAGGTCTGCTTGGGAGGAAACTTCTGCATTAACCAGCAGCATCTTCCTCTTCAGAGCAGCAAACCTGCAAGAGGGCACTGACTGCAGGACCTATCGACATCTCCACGTCCCAAACCCCAGTGCCACTCACATTTAGGTGCAGCAGCTTCCCTGTCCTGTTGCTACTGCCAGACCTGCAAGGAAATCGTGGTCAGGGCTGTGTCTGCAGCTCAGAGCCAGCAGAGTCCCAGCGGGCCAGACCCTGACCCCCTTCTGCAGGTGCTGGGCTGAGCCCCTGCACCCCCAGGGCCCTGAGGGCTGCCAGAGCCCCACGCCGTGCCTTGGACTTCTGCTCGAGGCCTTTTTGTCAAGCGCTTAAACAAATCTACTTAAGATGTAGCTTAGCCCAAAGGGGTTTTGGCATTTTGATGACAGCATGTAAAGTCCCTGTCTCTCCCTTCAGCTATTCTCAGCTCCTACAGGTGCTCCTCTCCTTGGGTAATACTGCAAGAAACATCCCCTATTTGTGCTCTAACCCTGGGCAGTCACATTCTCAGCTCCTATAGGTGCTCCTCTCCTTCAGTAAAACTGCAAGAAATATCCCCTACTTGTGCTCTAACCCTGGGCAGTCACATTCTCAGCTCCTATAGGTGCTCCTCTCCTTCAGTAAAACTGCAAGAAATATCCCCTACTTGTGCTCTAACCCTGGGCAGTCACATGCACAAAGCCCTCAGTCCCAGGCTGGCAGCTCCCTTCTGAAAGGTCGCAGCATCAGCTGCTGGAGAGAAGAAATCAATCCCAGCCCTCACAAAGCCAGACCGGGTTTTATTTCTTCATACTTCTGCAGCACTGGAGACCCTAATTGCAGGCAATTAAAGCAGCCCTAGGAAAAAAGGGCTGTGTTGAAATCCACGCTGGGAAGCGTGGCTCCAACTTGGGGGCAGCTGCCAGCGCTGGAGAGGTGCCCTGCAAGAAGGAGCTGCACAAACCCTGCGGGCAGAGCTGGGCCAGAAGGACCTTCTGAGCTCGCGTGCCCTGCTGTGGCAGGGATTGTCTCCCTCCTACGTGCAGGTACTTGAGGCAGCCTGCGACTCTGGCGGGCTCTGACTGGGGCTGCTGCCCACGGAGATGCTGAGAGCAGATAGAGTGGAGCAAATCCAGGGAAAGAATCGCCCAATCCCAGAATGGGTTGGGATGGAAGGAGCCTTAAAGCTCATCCAGTTCCATGGGCAGGGACACCTTCCACCATCCCAGAGTGCTCCAAGCCCCATCCAACCTGGCCTTGGACACTTCCAGACATCCAGGGGCAGCCACAGCTTCTCTGGGCACCCTTTGCCAGGGCCTCACCACCCTCAGAGGAAATAATTTTTTCTTAATATCTGATCCAAACCTACTTTAAAATGTCCATAATCAGTGCTGGGTTTGCCTTTAAAATATTCTCTCTCCCTTCCCTTTTGGTGCCAGTTTTCTGGGAAGGTTTGTCTTTGCTGGATCGGGCCTTCCATCACTTCAGAGCTGTCAGAACAACAAAAGACTTTTGAGTCATTTTCTATATCCGACCTTGAACTACTGGAAAAGCAATAAACACTCACAAGAGGAACGACACCAGGGAGTGAAGCTGTAAGTTTTGTAACTTGTTGCTTGAGTGTGGAGTGAGCCCTGCTGAAAGCCCAGGGGCGAGGAACTCGGGGATCAGCCCCCGCGGCAGGACGGACACAGGCACACAAACGGTGCCGGGGACTCGCACGGAGCAGCCACACGATGCTCTGAGGCCATTTGGCACTGATAAGCATTTTTCATTGAGTGCAATTACAGATTTTTGTTTAGAGAAAGATTCTCCTTCAAAAGCAGCTCCCAAGTCCGTGCTGATTCAGCCTTCATTAAAGGCCTCTTCTTGCAGACAGTGAAGTGTTGACTCCTGCACTGATTTTCTATTGCTGCCTTATCTTTGACATCTCATCTGCAACTTCTGCCGGGTTTCTTGCTTTCTTTTTTCTCCCCCCACTGCTTCCATCTGAATGCAGTAAAAAGTGGCTGCTGCTCGGGCTTCAGTTCTTCTCACGATTTTTGATCTGCCTGGGTGCTGGCTAAGAACACCCAGCCTTGATTATAAAATTGCAGGCTAAGTAGGCTAACAAAACAGCACCAGCAAGAAACTGGATCAGCTTCGCTCTGTGAAGTTTTCCTGCTCCAGTAGAAGGAAAAAAAAATGCTTTTTCTCTTACAAATCTGAAACCCTACCCCAGCTGCAGAGGTTGTTTGCATCGGGCTTCACAGCACTCAGGTTATGCAGCCCAACAAGCCACAGCCACTGCTCCAACAGCAACTGGGGGATGTAGCCAGAGCAGCTCCTAGCCCAGAGCCTTCCCTGACGCCATCCCTGACCCTGCCCCTACAAATCCAGGCTCCTGCTTGAGCATGGGATGCAAATCCAAAGGGATTTGCCACAGCTTTGACAGCACCAGCAGACCAGAATGCATGAGTGGCTTCTTGGAGCTCCCACAGAGGATGTTCAGCATCTCTCTGCACCATCCCCAAAGCAAAGATGACTCAGAAATGCTTTAGTACCCTGGAGACTTTCATGGTGGGATGAGCCCTCTGTGTTTGGAATTCCCAGTTTAAAAGGAAGGGAGGTTTGAAGGATGGGTTTAATTCTGGCTCTGAGGCAAGAGAAAGCCCTACAAGCAACAGCCTCAGACTTCCCCTCTCCAAACTGCTTTTCACTGAGCCAAGGCCACTGAGCAGGAGTCAGTTTTCCATTCACACTTGTCAAGTGCAGAATATTGTGGATTTGGAAGACAAAAGCAAAAAAAAGCCCCAACTTTTTGCGCAAGGAGCAGATATGGAAATTGCACTGAATGGCCTTCACCACCTGGCCACCGCAGACCATAATATCTGACGTGGCACTGCTCCAGCCTCCTGGATCTGCTTCCCTGCTAACACTGCTCTAGCTGATAATGCTAATCCCTTAAACTATTCCCAGACAGGCCCTAAGGAAGGCAGCTAAGTAACTCCACAGGTAATGAAACAGATTTTTATTCTTTTTAATTATAGCTCTGTCCCTGTCTCCAACTGAACGAACACTCCTGCAATTTCTCCGGCCACTGGAGGCTGACTCAACACTTCAGCTAATGATGCTGCTGCTGGCCACACTGCCAACTCGCAAAACGCACCCCAAAAGGCTCCCCCAAAATGTGAGTGACAGCAGGAAGGGTGAGTATTACCCGGTGAGTAATTCTTACTCAGAATTGTTTGTGCCACCCATCACAGCTGTGACCTGCCCTGTGCCTGCACTCCCCGCGAGGTGCAGAGCTTTGCCTCTGGAGCTGCAGCAGCATCAGCAATGCAAGTTCATGGGGTGAAGGCAGGGAACCCCTTGGGGCAGGGCTGGAAATCATCACAATGACCAGGGGAACAAGCTCTGGGCCTCCAAGTGCATTTGCAGAAGGCTGGAAAAGCATCCCCGCTCCTGTGCTAACAAAACTCCCACACGACTCTTCTTTTTCCAGCGGAAAAAAGGGATCAGAGCTTTTTTCAGGTGTTTTGGTTTTCAATCCTTTTCGGAGAGGATTCTAGCGGTGTTGTCAGAGCCGTTTTCAGAAAGAGAAAAAGCCCAAGTGACAACAAACACAGGCACTGTTTGGGGGGAAAAGGCCACTTTTTAGACATCTTGTGTATTTGCAACTCCAGGACGCAGAATCTGCAACTCTGCTGCAACCGCTTTCCACGGTTCCACACTTAGGGAGGAATGAAGCATCTCATCTCTGCAAATGACTCCTGTGGGTTCCACGGAGCATCATTTGCTTCACCTTAGCAGCCTGTGGATGCGTCACGGGAGGGAATTCTCCCTGAAGGAAGCGCCGAGGTTCTGGCGACTAAAACAACAAAAAGGAGCTCGGTGTGGCACTGAGGAGCCCGGCAGGGGCACCCAGCTCTCTGCTCCCTTTTGCCTGCAACTTTGCACTTTTATTGCTAGAATTGCTCCTGCTTTGAGCTTTTAACTGCTGGTGTGCTACCCCTGCCAGGAGCCTGGGTAGCACCAGGGGGCTGCTGTCCTGACCAGCAGTGGGACATGCTGGGACATGCTGGGACATGCTGGGACACGCTGGGACATGCTGGGACATGCTGGCACATGGCACCCTGCAGACCCCTCAGAGCAGGGCAGGGTGAAGGCAGGGGCTCAGGAGGTGTCCCAGCTCCCACCGGCTCACCTGGGCACAGCGGTGCTTTGGTTCATGCCACACATCATCTCCAGCCAAACATTCCCTGCCCCTACCAGGTTTTCCTTCTTCCCAAGCTGGGTGATTCCTCCAGCCTGGCACTGTAGGAGGTTTTTAAACCTTTTTATATTTGCCCCCTCTTCACCCAAAGCAGGCACACAGGCACCTCCAGCACAGCGGGCAGCACCGAAACTAATTCAACAGGGCACCCTTAAAAAAAAAATTAATTAAAAATAAATCAACAACTCAAGCTGAAATTTGCTGCTAGTCCAGGCTTTGCTAGGCTTGCACCTGGCTGACCGTGCCACGGCTTTGCTCGCTGTGCCCTCGCCAAGTGCCTGTGTCATGGGAGTGTGCGAGTGGGGAGAAGCTGAGGTGCTGCTGACGAGGCAAAATGCACATTGCACAACCCACAGGAGCTGCCTGCAGGTTAATCTTACACCAGCAACAACCTGCCACCTACCTAGGGCTTCAAAAAAAACACCAACAACTCACATTTCAGCTTTCCAGCTGCTCCACTGAGACTTCTGGCTGAGGAAAGCAAGAGCGCTCCACATAAAATTGTGGTGTTTGGAATAGGTGCAGGGCCTTTGGTCAAAGTCCATAGGGTGCATGCTCAGCCAGCATCACGTGGGACGTGCTGCTCATAAACTCAGCCTCCCTCTGCAGCTGGAGCACTGAAAATTGTATTTGAAACAACACAGTCTGAGGTTTAGGTGTGAGATCAACAGGCAGCAATACTCAGTTTAAATATCATTTCAGTGTATTTAGGAATCAGTGCTCTAATGGGTACTGCTCCCCCTTCCCTTTTCTTATTTCAATGGAGAAATTTGCATATTTGCAGGTGTTTTCTCCCATGTGGGATTTGCCAGGGAATAATTCCCCCGTTGCAAGGAATTTGGGAGACTCTTGAATACATCTGCTGTCACCAGAGTTCAGATTTACAGCCTCAAACTGTGCTTGGCTTGAAATTAATATGGACTTCTGCTTTTTTTTCCCCCCCTCTCCTCTTCCCAAATAATATCCTGTTAGTCATGACAGCCAAACGGGCTGGATCTGGGCAACGATTCAACTTCCGAGCTCCCATCAACATCAAGGCCCTGTGGTCCAGAGCAGGCTCATCTCTGAAGGTGATGCAGGCTGCAGGAACCTGCTGTGCTCAGGAAAAGCTGATTTGCTGTGGAGTGCTGCATCCAACAAAAAACCACCAGTTTGCAGCTTAAAAGAGGGAACGAAGGTAGGAACAAGCGCAGGGTGAAATGCAGGGATGGCTTTGACTTCAGCTGGATTCTGTATTTGGATGGACCCTCAGGGAGCCCATCGGGACAGGTAACGTGGCTGAGAACCACGAGCGCAATGCTGGAGGCATCAGCTCATTCCTGCTGTGGAAAGGGCCAGAAGGAAAGCGTCGTTTCTGAATTCCAGGGAGAGTTTTAACCTTTCCAGACTACGCAGGAAGCGGAGCCCCTCCCGCTGTTTGCAGAGCACAGGTAGGGTCCCCCCGGAGCAGGTGGGATTCCTTGCAGGGAATAAGAACAACTCTGCTGCTCACATGTTCCCCTGACAAGCCGCATCGAAAAAATTCATCTGGCAAATTCTCAGAACAACTCTGGAAAGGATTCAAAGCAGGGAGAGGGCTCGGCAGCTGGCTGGGGCTCTGGGCTGTGTTTTCAAGAGCTGCCGAGGAACCTCCTGTGCAACACATGAAAGCCGATCCCAAAATGCAGATTATGCCTCCCTTAATTCATCCCGAAGAACAACATCTCTGGTGCAAACCCCGGAGCTGAAACCCCTTCCCGAGCAAGAGCTCGGCCCGAACAGCTGAACTCGGAAAAGTTATCCGTGCGAGGAATGCGGGCTCAGGCACTGGTGCTGCGGAGCGCGAGGAGGACGGGAACGGGACTCAAGAATGATGCCATTCATTGAGATCGTGTTTTGTGGGTTGGCTACTTCCATCTTCCCTCTTTCCTGGTGCTGGGGAGCGTGGGGGACGCTCAGCTCTTCTGCAGGGCCACCAGCACAGGTCCCTGCTGTCTGTCACCGCCTCTGCACGCTCAGCCTTTGCCACCCCCAGGCTTTTTGGGGACCCCCCTGCCCAGCCCCTGCCCCACCCCGAGGGTCTCCCAGGGACCCTCCTGCCAGTGGCAGAGTGCTCTGGGTACCACCGTGTTCAATCCTGCATTATCAAACTTCCTTGGCTCTTTGCATCGGAAAGTTTTACAATTCCCTGCCCGGCTGGAAAAGATGACTGCAGCAAACCCAAATTAGGAATAAATTATACAACAACTTTACATTTTTCTTTTACAAAGGAAAACTGTGTGGCAAGAGCTGCACAGGCACCTCCTTCCCAACGTCCTCCCTTGCAAGGATTACCGTGGAAGGCTTCACAGACGGCTTCGTTTGAATAAATAAATAAATAAACACAACAAGAGGCAGCTCGAAACCCAGTTTGGGACCTGCTCCTGCCGGGCCACGCGCTGCCTCTCACCCCCCCCAACCCCAAATATGTGTGAGGGCTGCAGGATGCAGGGAGAGCCAAGCTGCAATACCAAATCCCAGCACTTCAAAAGCCCCAAAAGCTGCATCTGTGTGGCCGCTCGCGGACATATGGGCATCTATTTTCACAATGAATGGCCGCAGCAACTCCTCCTTAAAGCTCTCCCCGCCTGCTCTTGCAGGGGCTGTTGCATTCCCGCAGCATTTTTGCAATATTAAATTCTCCACCTCCTCCCCCCCCCGCCCTTGCAGGGCACAAGGCAGAGCCACTCCGGAATAACCAGCGAGTTAAAAAGCAAAGAGCTCTTTGCCACCGCGCTGGCAGAAATAAATCACTGCTGTCCCCTTCCCAAACCCCCTCCCGCTGCTCCTCAGCGCTCAAACCCTGCCCTTCTGCAGCTCCTCAACGCTCAGTTCCTGCCCTTTTGCAACTCCTGAATTCTCAACTTCTGCAGCTCCAAAACGCTCCATTCCTGCAGCTCCCAAATGCCCAATTCCTGCCCTTCTGCAGCTCCTACACGCTCAGTTCCTGCCCTTTTGCAGCTCCTAAATTCTCAACTTCTGCCCTTTTGCAGCTCCTGAAAGGCTCAATTTTTGTCCTTTTGCAACTCCTAAATTCTCAGCTCCTGCCCTTCTGCAGCTCCTAAATGCTCAATTTTTGCCCTTCTGCAGCTTCTAAATGCTCAATTTTTGCTCTTCTGCAGCTCCTAAATGCTCCAGTCCTGCAGCTCTTAAACGCTCTATTCCTGCCTTTCTGCAGCTCCAAAAGGCTCAGTTCCTGCAGCACCCAAATGCCCAATTCCTGCCCTTTTGCAGCTCCTAAATTCTCAACTTCTGCCCTTCTGCAGCCCCTAAATGCTCCATTCCTGCAGCTCCGAAACGCTCCCGTTCCTGCAGCTCCGAACCGCTCCATTCCTGCCTTTCTGCAGCTCCCAAACACCCAATTCCTGCCTGCCTGCACTTCCCAAACGCTCCATTCCTGCCTTTTTTGCACGCTCGCAGCGTGCTGGTGTGACAAACCCCACCGCTGCCTCTGACCAAAAGTTACCAAATATTACCGGGGGGAGGAGGGGTGGGGGGAGAGAAACGGGTGGAAAATGATCTCAGCGCTGGCACCAGAACAATACTTTCCCATGGAAACATAGGTATATATTTAATTCCCGGGAACTCCACTCCAGTTTCACCTTTCATCTCCCTCGCGGACTTGCTTAAAAAGTTTGCTTTAACCCCGCACCGAGCCCCGGCTGCAGCCGCTCCCGCAACACACCCACCCCGTTCCCCCGGGCCGAGGGG
>WEIT01039847.1:67864-84991 GCA_013389985.1 Dryoscopus gambensis
GCTCCGAATCGCCTCCGACCGCTCCGAATCGCCTCAGACAGCTCCCAATCGCTTCAGAGCGCATCCGAATCGCCTCAGACCGCTCCGAATCGCCTCCGACCGCTCCGAATCGCCTCAGACAGCTCCGAATCGCCTCAGACAGCTCCGAATCTCCTCAGACGGCTCCAAATCGCCTCAGACCGCTCCAAATCGCCTCAGACTGCTCCGAATCGCCTCAGAGCACTCCAAGTCGCCTCAGACAGCTCCGAATCGCCTCAGAGCGCTGCGAATCACCTCAGACCGCTCCGAATCGCCTCAGAGCGCTCAGAATCTCCTCAGACAGCTCCGAATCGCCTCCGACCGCTCCGAATCGCCTCTGACCGCTCCGAATCGCTTCGAGTCGCCACAAATCGCATCAGATCGCACCGCACCGCGCAGCATCTCATCGCCCTGCACCGCACCCCGCCCGATGCGCGGCATCAATCACATCGCACCGTACCGTACCGCTCCGCATCGCATCGCACCGCACCGCTCCGCCGTGTGCTGTTCTTTCCCCAGGCGCCCGTGCCCGCGCAAGGTGCCTGCCTCCATCGCTGTCCGCATCCCTGCGCCCCGGCCTCCCTCCCTGCCTGCCTGCATCTCTAGCTGCATCCCTGTGCCCCTGCCTGCAGCCCCAGTTTCATCCCCACCTGCAACCCTATGCCCCTGCCTGCATCCCTACCTGCATCCCTGTGCCCATGCTTGCAGTCCCGATTTCATCCCTCCCTGCAGCCCCCTCTGCATCCCTGTGCCCCTGCCTGCATCCCTGCGCTTCTGCCTGCATCCATCCCTGCATCCCTGCCTGCATCCCTCTGCCCTTGCCTGTCTTCCAGCCAGCAGCAAGTTCTTAATCCGTGTTTTTTAATTTTTCCCCTTGCAGGCAGATCGGATGGAGTGAGTTTATCCGGAGCCAAACAGGGTGTGTTTGGAGGTGGTCATGGAGGTTTCCCATGGGAAGAGCCAATAAACCTGATCTGGTGGCATTTCCCTGAGATGGGGACACTGTCCACATGGGGAACTCAGAGGAATGGTAGATGGGTACCCCTTTGCCACGTAGGAACCCCCCTTTTGGAAGAAAACACTAGGGAAAGCTAAAAATAGACCTTTCCAAAGCAGTGCTTACCATTATTTATATTTTTCCTTATAGGAACACTGGTAGAAAACAAATAAAATGTAATAAAAATAACTGAGCACTAAGAAATCTGCACCTCAAACCCATTTAGAGTTAAATTAGTACTGAGGATATCTTACACCCCAGCAAAATATTGATGACAAAGGTATAAAATGCAGTGAGAAGGTTGCACGGAGGGCGTGGATGGGAGTGAAAGCAGTGCTGCCACTCATTCCTTGGGCTGGAAAATGTGCGCTGGAGCTGATTTTGGTGCCGTGCCTCCTTTTCCCAGCCAGCCCCAGGCACTGAACTTGCACTCACCCGGCCTTGCCATTTTTAGCTGCAAGGGCCAAAGTCTGAAGGAGGCTGGAAGCCTCAATTAGGGCTCCGTGTGCAATTCCTCCTGTTCCGAGGGCTCCAGGGATGAGGGAAATGCGCTGCTGGTTGTGGTCCTTCCTGCCAAGCACTCAGCTCGAGCAAATCCTTACAGCCAAGGAATAAATCCCCAAAATGAGGGGTTTGCCATGGAAATGCTGACAAACCCTCCCCTCACACCCCACAAACGGCAGCGCTGGGAGCAGGATCGTGGTGGGACCCAGAGGCCTTGTCCCGTGAAGCGGTGCTGCGAGGCTGCAGCCTTTAACTGGCTTTCAATGTTTGTAACCAACTTCCCTTGGTCAAACCCGCACGCAGGCGCCAGCTCAGGGTTGCTTCTTTGGGTTTCCATGAAGATTTTAGATGACTGTTGGAAGATCAGCCACCGGGCCATACCTAAACCCGGCTGTTTCCACAGAGTCACGGAACCATGGAATATCCTGAGGTGGAAGGGTGTCGTGGGCTGACGGCCTGGACCCCAGTTCTTTTAGGCTTTTTCTTTACAAAGTCCAGTCTCAGAGCCTAAATAAAGACAGAGCTCGCGGGTTCGTGTTTCAAGGATGTTTATTCGTTCTTATCTCGAGCCTGCCATCAGCCACCGCCGCTGGACGGCCACGGAGCTGCTCACAGTCTGAGGTCCCCAACGAACTGTCCCCAGGAGGGACGCCCCGTACCTTTTCTAGGGACTCAGGACCCAACCACCTCGCTAAACGTGTCCTTGTTTATAAATCTATACCAATTAATTTAAAAAGTGTCAAGTCTATCTACACCGATGTCTACGTGCCACCATCACAGCAGAAGATGGAGGAGAGGGAGAAGAAAGAAGAAGGGACAAAGGACAACAGGGGTACTGCCCGATTTCCTCCATCTTGTCACCCTCTGACTCCATTCTAAAACCCCAAATTCTATATTTTTCACTCAGTGATAAATTATACTACTGTCAATTTTACAGTTTTGTAGTTTGTAATTCTTCTCGTGACGTTGGCAACTTTTCCCATGGGCTGAGGTCAAAGGCGGTGCTGCTCTGGGCTCTCTGCCAAGGTCTGGGACCCTCCTGTCGGGGTCCCTGAGCCCCCAGGACAGCCAGGGGGGTGCCCTGGACTCCAGCAGAAGGGACCCACCAGGATCACGGAATCCAGCTCCTGGCACTGCACAGGACACCCCAAGAATGCCACCGTGTCCCTGGGAGAGTTGTCCAAACATTTCTTGATCTCTGTCAGGCTTGGGGCTGTGGCCACTTCCTTGCCCCAGTGCCTGACCACCCTCTGGGGAAGAACCTTTCCCTGATATCTGCCCCAGCCCTCCCCTCACACAGGTTCAAGGCATTATTTTCCATAGAGGACGGAGTCCTCGCTCTCCAGCATTTCCTGCTGGCCCTGTCCCTTGCCAGATGCCAGGAGCCACCGGGCACGCTGGGACGTCCCTGCCACACACAAGCTCGGACAGCACAGCAAACCCTGCGTCCCTCCACAGCACAATGTCACTTCTTGCTGTCTTTTTTGTTTTGCCTGTTCCTCTTCCCCAGAGATGTCCCAGAATCAGAGTCCCGCTGCTTTCCCCAGGATTAGGGCACCCTTGCACAGCGCCCTGCCGAGGCCCAGGGGAATTTTCTCCCGGTTTTCAGGGGTTTAGGCTGAGCTGGGACCTGCAGAGGCCTGTCCATCCCGTGAGTGGTTGGTGTGTGCAGGCTGTGGGAGGCTGGGCCGGAGGACGAGTCCCGGCAGGCTGCAGCAGGAGCGGGCAGGGCAGCGGGGAGGCACAGCAGTGTCACCCCAAACTGGGGGGTGAACCCAGGGGTGAGGGCTGCAGCTTCCCCAGCCCCGTGCGATTCCCACCCCTGCCCTGGAGCCGAGAGGGGACATCAGAGGGTGACAGGAAGGGCGCAGGGCTGGACTCGCAGCTGTGAACAGCTCTGAGTCAGAGTGGTTTGGGTTGGGAAGGAACTTTAAAGGGCATCTCATTCCACCCCTGCCACATTCCACTTTCCACTATCCCAGGTTGCTCCAAGCCCTGTCCAGCCCGGCCTTGGACACTTCCAGGGATGGGGCAGCCACAGCTTCTCTGTCCTCCATCTTCACTGTAAAAATATTCTTCCTCATACCCAGATCGAGTGGTACCAAAACACTTTATTACCTTTGTTGTTCCCGTTTGCTCCAGCACAGTGCCCGGCCTTTCACCTTCCAGTTTCCTCTTCACAGGGCTTTTTCTTATTAAAATCTAAATTCTGCACTGAATGTGACCAGATCTCCTTTGTACAGGTGGGATTCCCCCTCCTCCTGTCCAGTGACAGGCTCAGGTCCCCACCTGGGCAAGGGGAAGGGGGAGGAAAGGGGAAGGGAAAGGGAAAGGGAAAGGGAAAGGGAAAGGGAAAGGGAAAGGGAAAGGGAAAGGGAAAGGGAAAGGGAAAGGGAAAGGGAAAGGGAAAGGGAAAGGGAAAGGGAAAGGGAAAGGGAAAGGGAAAGGGAAAGGGAAAGGGAAAGGGAAAGGGAAAGGGAAAGGGAAAGGGAAAGGGAAAGGGAAAGGGAAAGGGAAAGGGAAAGGGAAAGGGAAAGGGAAAGGGAAAGGGAAAGGGAAAGGGAAAGGGAAAGGGAAAGGGAAAGGGAAAGGGAAAGGGAAAGGGAAAGGGAAAGGGAAAGGGAAAGGGAAAGGGAAAGGGAAAGGGAAAGGGAAAGGGAAAGGGAAAGGGAAAGGGAAAGGGAAAGGGAAAGGGAAAGGGAAAGGGAAAGGGAAAGGGAAAGGGAAAGGGAAAGGGAAAGGGAAAGGGAAAGGGAAAGGGAAAGGGAAAGGGGAAGGGGAAGGGGAAGAAGAGTTACTGCCGAGCTGACTGAAGAGATCCAACTTCTACATCTGGGTCTGGCCATAACTTTCTCCTCTAGTACTCCCTGCCTACAGTAGTTTGAATTTTCTACAAGTTCTGATTTATTTATTTATTCCTTCTCCCAACTCGCTCCTTCATTGCTAGGGAACAAAGCTGCTGCTGAGAAATTGGACAAACAATTTCTGTGGTTTCACTGCTGAAAAACCTCCTCTCTGTGTCGGTGAACAGAAGGTTTGCCCTGAAATGTTGTTTGTTTCAGACACGAGGTTGTTTCCAGCGCTGGCTTTGATCAGGGCGCTCGGGAGGCGAGCGGAGTCGTGCTGGGTTTGTCCAGGGAAAACACAATTGGAGGCTTCGGTGTCTGTGTTTGTGGGAACGCTCACTCCTGGGCCAAAAACTAATCCCAGAGCTCTGTCCACAAACAGCAGAGAGCTCCAGCACGCCCAGATTCTCCTGCTTCACTCTCGCGGCACCATTGCCAGAGGTTGTTTCCATATCCCAGTTTCTCACTGGGGAGGGGGGTGCTTCCCCCTGGTTCACCTCCCTTCACTAGGAATTACTTGGAGAATTCAGATGCTGCTCACGTGTGATTTTCAGCTGTTACGATCATAGGTGATGGGAAGCAGGAGCAAAACTGTGTCCAGAACACCTGTGGTACCTCCTGGTGCATCCTTGAACACCAAGACCAGGATTTGGGGCTTAAATCAGGATTTTCCCAGCGTGTCATGTGGTGGGAAGGAGCCACAGCTTTTGCTCTGAAGCTGTTGTGTATTTTGGATGACAGCCCTGCGCAGGGACAGACAGAAGTTCCAGTTTTTCCAAAAACAATGCACTTTGCAACTGGAGAAACCAAGCAGAGGAGCTCGGTGATCAAACTTTATGGAGCAGGAGGTGAGACAGGCTGCAGCAGCTCCTGTGCTGGGGGATCCAGTGGCTATTTCAGTTTCTTTGGTTCTGGTTTGTGTTTTTATCAGATTATTCTGCTCCCAGCCATCTCCTCCCTTCATGGGGAAGGAAGGATAATTTGGGACGAGCGAGGTTTGGCTTGGTCTGTCCTGTGAGAGACAATGAGACGGTGACATTTCCAAGTGTGATCCCATCCCCTGGACAGAAGCTCATGAAACTTCTCATTGTTTTTCAGCTCAGGTAATGGCCAGTCCCCATGGAACAGCCGGACAGGAGAATGCAGCCATTCCCTAGTGCTCCTGGTATGGGAAAATTAAAGCTGTAAATTAAAAATAATAGCAACAATGACGAAAAAGGCCCTGGCTGCCATGTGGCGGCACGCAAGGCAGAGACAAGGACAATTCATCTTCTCTGCTACAGAAGATGAACAAACTGCAGGAAGCTCTCCAGTACAAGAGGGACCAGCTGGGAAAAGGGACACTCCCGAGGGATGTCTGGGGAAGGAGCTCCAAGAAAAACCAAAGAGAACAGAGGGTGCAGATGCTGGGGAGGAGAATGCGGCTGGGGGAGAGAGGAGGTGAGAAACAATGAGCCGGGCTGAGCACGAGCTGCTGATGGCAGCAGGCACCATCTGCTCCTCGGGGTCTGAATGGTGCCGCCTGATATCCTGCATTCCTTTGTTCCCCGGGAATTGCAGCCTGCAGGAATTTAAAGCCAAACACAGGCCCCAGGAGTTCAGCCCCTCAGCCCCGTCTCACCTTTTGTCTGAGCTTCCTCAGTCTTCTCCTCCTCCTCCTGCCTCTCCTCTTGCAGCCCTGAACTCCCAGCACGTTTTCCCACCCTGCATCCTGAGGAGATGGATTAAAACCCAGGAGGGCTTGGAATTCTCAGAAGTTAAACAAACTGTGCTGCCCCAGCACACACAGGGTGGGATGTTGGTAAAATTTCCCCTCGTGGTTTGGCAGGTGTGGAATTGTGAGGATAAAAATGACCCAAGAAGCACGAGCAGCTCATCAAAGAGGCAGAGGCCAGTCAATCAAAATGACTTTTAGCTTAGTGATAATAAGGTTTAGAGCCATAAATCTGGCTGGACAACAATGATGGGTGAAGCACGCTCCTCCAGGAGGGGTGAGGGTGGTGTTTGTGTGTGCTAACCCAAAGAGGAGGCACAGAGGTGGAGAGTCAGGCAGGAATTTTAAATTTTTAGAAAAACATGCAATTAATGCACAGGTGAACTAAAGCAGCCTCACACCTCTGAAATTATCGATCTGGGGGCTGGGGGAAAAGGTGTTTCTATATGGCCTGTCTCAAACTGCTTGTCCTTCCCTCTGAGCCTTGCACTCCTGCTCTTGGGGATGGTTTTGTTCCTCACAAAAAGTCTGACATTTCACCAGTTCCATCTTTTTTATGTGGTCACCTTTTCTGCTGGGTTGCTGCACAGAGATGTCCCTGCAGAAAGTCGGAGGTGTGATCCCTCAGCCACACTTGGGGGTGCTCACAGAGGGACGGAGCTGAGTGTGGTGGTTTTAATGCTGCAAATATTGCTGGGGTGTTTTTAGTGTTTGCATTTGCTGCTTTCTGCCCTGCCTGCGCCTCTCTCTGTGTGTGACAGATTCTGGGTTTGCTTCAGTGCAGTAACGGGCCCAAATGCATCCTTCGGGCTCTGGGAGCACTCCGTGCAGCCCTTTTGTGCTGTCTGGATTCTCAGGGCTGGCTCTGGGTCACATCCCGAGCTCCAGGCTCTCTGCTCACGGCCCTGTGCCTGCTCAGCCCTGCCGGGGGCAGCTGGATGCTTCATCTTTTGGGGTCAGACCCACGGCCTTTAGCCGCCGTGGGTTTAAGATTTGCAGGTCACTCACCAGGCATTGTTTGAACGCCCAGTGACTCCATCGCAAAGCCAGGAGCACTAAACGGAATTCAAACTCTCCTAAGCTCTGCCCAGCCACCCACATCCCAGCCCCTTCACCGGGCTGGGTGCAGCACCGCCTGTGCTGCTCCGAGGGATCTTTAAATGACCCCATCAAGGCTCCCCTGAACTCAAGACATCTTTANACATTGCTGGGTGGCATGGTTGGGTGACATTGCTCAATGACACTGCTTGGTGACACTGCTGGGTAGCACTGCTAGGTGGCACTGCTCAGTGACACTGTTGGGTGNAATGACCCCATCAAGGCTCCCCTGAACTCAAGACATCTTTAAACCCCACTCAGGGACCACCAGCCAGCCTGCCCCTGGCCAGGGAGGGATTTCCCTCCTTTGCAAGCAGGAGAGGTGGGGCAGGACCCTGGTGAGCTGGAGCTGTGAGACTGCTGGGTGGCACTGCTGGGTGGCGCTGCTGGGTGGCACTGCTGTGTGACACTGCTGGTTGGCATGGTTGGGTGACACTGCTCAGTGACACTGCTGGGTGGCACTGCTGGGTGACACTGCTGGGTGGCACTGCTGGGNTTGGGGTAATGGCCTAGAAATTAAATTTTGCTTTAATACACAAACTCAATTTCGGGTTGGTTGACTGAAGGGGAAAAAATTACATTGAGGCAGGAGGCAGAGGCCTGGCTGGAGCGGGGCTCAGGGTGGTTGATATTGTCTGGAGAAGAGCTGTGGGGCACAGGGGAGGTGGGGACGTGCCAGGTGCGGCCTGCGGCACCCCCGGCAGCACTGCAGCGATCCTGAGGAACAAATCAGCTTTCTGTTTCAGAGAGACACAGAGCAGCTGAAATGCGTTTCTGGGTGATCCTCAGAGAACCCCACAAGCCCGGTTGTGTAATGGGACTGAATGCAGTGAGGCAGGGAAGGGTGGTCTCAAGGGTGCTCAGGAACCCAGAGCAGGGCTGGGCTGGGGCGGTAGCACCGGCCCTTGAGCTCGTGGTGTGGGGCTGTGGGCAGCTGCTCTCCTTCACTGCCCCCTGGGAGGGAGGAATTTGGGGGGGTTTTGGGCTGCAGGGTGAGCTGGCTCAACACCTCTTTAAGGAGCAGGTTGGGGTTTTGGGTGGGTGCTGTGCTGGCTGTGCTGCCACCCGCACTGTCGTGCTGATGCTGAGCCGCAGCGCGGCGCTGTGGGTGGCACTGCTGGTGGCACTGCTGGTGGCACTGAGTGTCTCGCTGGCGGCTGGGTGGCACTGCTGGGTGGCACTGCTGGTGGCACTGCGTGTCTCGCTGGTGGCTGGGTGGCGATGTGGCCTCAGCCCTCCCTCGAGTCCCCTGCCCTGCACCCCTCGCTCCTGGAAGACGTCAGCATTTGGGATTCGGGATTTGGCATTTGGGATTTGGGGTTTGGGGGGAGCGTTTCACCTCGGGGCGCTGCTCTGCACTTAGGACTTTGTCTCTTGCTGCTTTTCCCCAGCTCCTTCATTCCACCTGATTTTCTTCAGCAAAATGAGCTGCAGGTTCGTTCAGCACCTCAGTCAAGTGTTCAGTCCTAAACTGCTCATTGCTCCTGATTCCCTGGGATGCAGAATGATGTTCTGAGTATGGATGCAATGCTGGGGTCCCAGCCAGCCTCAAAACTCCCAGTATGGAGTGTGCAAAGCAAGGAGAAACCTGGACATTCAGGGATGCAAACAGAGGCACCAGCAGCAGCCAGGGAGAGGAAAGAAGAGGAGGAATCCACTGCTAAAATGATCTAAAACATGGTGGGATGAGGCTGAGCAGCTCGTGCCAAACAAGGACAGGTGGCACCTCTGTCTGAAGGGATCTTTTTGCTGGGATGGCAGCAGGAAACATCTCTTCCTTTAACTGCCATGGATATCTGGAGTGTGCTGCAGCGCAGAGCCAGCCAGGGGCTTTTTTAAAGCAGGAAATGATATTTCAAAATCCATGCAGGAAAATCATGGGATTTTGGGAAGAGAACACAGCTGGAAGTGGGCAAGTGGCTGCAGGACCAGGAGATGGTGCCACACACAACAACGGTGCTGACAAAAAATACTCATTTTCTGTCACATCCCCACCAGGGATGGGTCACATTTCCCCCCTCCAAACTCTGCTGATTTAAAAAAGGCATTTTGGTTCTTTTTCCCGCACTCATGAGGTATCACTCATGGCCAGAGTGGATGTATGCTTGTGCCCATCTGGCTGTAATTATGGCATTCTATATTTGCTGCATACAATGTATATATTGTGCATTGAACTGCTCTTGTTGAGGCTCTCCTGATGCTTCAGCTTAAAGCTTGTTTTTTTCCCCAGAGCTTTCTAACTTCCCGTAAAAATCTATTCTGGGCTGGGACTCCCTGTGCCAAGTCTTAGGCCAAGACTGAAATTTCTTTTATGAAATCGAATTCTGGATGTTGTTCCAGAAGGTAGGTGACAAGGAGTAAAATCTCTGGTGACCCTGACTCCTAAAGAACTGAATTTTGCATAATCGCTTACAGAGGTGCAAAATGCTGCAGTTCTCAGCTGGGTTTTAAGTCCTTTTCTTTAAATCCAGGGATGAATTGTATTTGTTAATCATGCCCTGGGTCTGAGCACCAGGAAATTTTGGTGTCCAGGAGCTGGTGGCTTTGGCAGGGGCCGAGCACCCTTCGCAGTTCGGTGCAGCTGCGGCCTTGGAGCAGTAAATGCTGGAGGAAGTTGGGTTTTGCACAGTTTATTTCAGTCTCCTTCCAGCTCCTCGGAAGGAGGCAGGCCTCTAAATGAGGTGCTCTGAATTCCTGCTGAAGGGCTTCCCTGGCGGGGAATCTGGGCTGTAGAGGATGCAAATGCATCATCCTTGTGCTTATCCGCAGGTTTATTGATGCAAACACATCACTTCCAGTAAGTGTAGAGATGATCTCCTCAGCCGGTGCCTGAGCCAGGTGTGTGCACAAGAAAAAGAGATCTCAGCAGCCACAAGGTATGGGCAGGAACAGGGCTCGAGTTGGTTATTAAGTCCAAAGGAAAATGTAAGATAATCCGGTTTTATCTGCATTTGAAGCCGAGCAATTTCTGTGATGGGCCTCTGGCTCCCAAAGGGCTCTGCAAAAGCTTTCACAAAAAAAGAAGCTGTGAAAGAGCAGCTGTTTACCTGCAGCTTCTGCATCCATGCACAGAATCACTCCAGCATTCCTGGGCTTCCTGAAAGGGCTCTGCAGAGCGGGAAGAGCAGTCGGAGCAGGCGCACTCCTCCCGGCCAGAGGGGTGCCAGGGCCACATCCACCAACCCGAAATCCCAGCATAATGTTCCATCTCTGGCCATTTTTTTGTTGTCTCCGCACTGAACTCGTTCTGCCCTCTCTGCGCAGCACAGAACCTCCCAAATTTAACTGCAGGAAGCAGAGCCTGGCCTGCTGGAGGCACCTCCCTCCTGCTCTGCTCCACATCCAGCGCAGAAGGTTTCCCACAGCGTGAGCAGAGATGCACCAAAGAATTTGGGAATGGTCCTTTGTGATTTTAATGCCCTTTTTTTTTTCTTTTTTTTCCTCTTTACTTTCAAAAGGCTGAGTCACAGGCAGAAAGGAAAGAAAGGAAATTCAGCCAGTCATGTTTCCTTTCTGGATGAATTAATGCCTTCCCACTGCAGTGCACTGAGCTGTGCTCCCACAATATCCTGTCCGAGGTGAGCATCTGTGCACAACTTTCAATTTCACTGAAATACCCCTGGAAGGAGAGCCTTTAAACAGAAAGGAGAAGAAATGGCCTGGCCTGGCAGGGAGGAAGTGCCATTCTATGCGTACTGCATGGCTCTGGAACTCCTGGTGAGGTGCACAGACTCCATCAGCCCAAAGTGACGAGGATTGGAAAAATTTCCCTCTGCTCCAGCATGAGCAACCCCAACTCCCTCAGCCTCGGTGCACCTGGAGCCACTGGAAGTTGCCATCATTTGGTGCCGCTGCCTGGTGGAGCTGTTTAGATCCCTGTTCCACTTAAAGAGATTAAATTCTCCCCTTTGTCTTTAAATCTTTTTGCTTGGAAGTGTAACCCGGACGGGTTTGTGGTGCAAACACAGCACCCACCTCCACCTCAGCACAGACTCCTTTTGGTCTGCAACACATTCCATCACCCTTGGCTCTTTGTAGCCACAAACAGAGATGGTGTTTGAGGCACCTGAGCACACAGGGCTGCTGTAAAAATTAATTAGGTGCTGGCTGGAAGGTGCTTTGAAGATGAAAAGCAGCGCAGTGCTTTAGGTTTAACACTCTCCAGAGGTTCTCTCCCTGTGGCTCAGGTTGGGTTTGGCTCCCAGCTGCTGATTCTGTTTGGTGTTTCCCAGTGCCAGGGGTGTCTCACCCACCCGACAGGAACATCTTAGGGGATGTTTTCCTCCCAAGTGACACAGCCAGATGTTTTGGAGCACCCATATAGAAAACCCCTGCCCTGCTTCGTGCAAACCCCTCCCATTTTGTTGCTATGAATTGATCCCAGGGGATTGTTCACAGAGGTTCTCAGCAATCTCTTTTGTTGGGCTAAAATAGCCTGAACTCCAAGGGCTACAATAGCCTGAACTCCAAGGAGTTACAAACTTTGCAAGTAGAGCATAAAATCACAGATTCATGGAGTGGTTTGGGTTGGAGGCGACCTCAGAGACCATCTCGTTCCAGCTCCTTCCACAGGCCCGGAAGGAGTAGAGCATGAATATGAGCAGTTAAAACTTTTGAAGTATAAACAGAGACCACAACAAAGTGACCAGAAGAATGCAGCCCCAGACAGGCTGCTATTGTGTTTAATGCTTGATGGATGAAGATAAGAAGTTTGGGGGGGAGTTTATTGAAGCTGTAGTTATGTCATTGTATTTACTCAGTATTCTTTCGGCAATCATTTAATTAGAGTCCTTTGAGCTAATACCCTTGGTTAAGGTGGAAACAAATGAAAAAAAAGGAAGTTTCCATGAGATTTGTGCTGCTGTGGGGGCCTGTGCCTAACGGGGGCCCTGGGACCAGGCTGGGGCTTCAATCCTGGATGTTATAAACATTAAAAGGGGATTGAGTTCAATGCAAAGTATGTTAACTAATAGAGTGTTTGAGCATTTCTAAGCAATATACAGGTCTGCTGCTGTCCCAGAGGAGGACTACGTACTTCATGGAACTACAAGAGAGATGGACAGCTGGCAGAGAGAAGACAACATTGAGGCACAGACTTGGTAACGACTTTAGAAGAAAAACTACAGGCCCCATAGAGTCCAGAAATGATGAACAAGCAGGAAGCGGATACTTGGGACTAAGACTTTTGGGAGATGGGACTGGGATATAAAAAGGGACCTCGTGACAAGGGGGGGATTTTTTGGGTGGTGTGTTGGAGTGAGAGGGGTGAGCTTTGTGTGGTCGGGAGCTGTTTTTGTAACACTGGATATTCCCAGTCATTGCTGTGGGTGAAGGAGGGATGCAAAGGCTTCTGCATGGCTGTGAGACCTCCTCGTGCAAACAGTGCTTTTCACTTAATACTCTGCTGTGAGATCCTTTCTTCTTTCCGCATGAGGACACAGTGTCCTGAGCTCCACTTTCCAAGAAAAAAAACATGTGGATTCATGCTGTGGTTACAGAGCCTGGTCGCTGCTGTGTGTGCTGCTCGTGCACAAACCAGCCCGGACAAGGAATTCCCAGCCCTGCGGGGATCCGAGCAGTGAATCCGTGCTGGAGCAGGAGCTGCAGGCTGTTCTCCTGAGCAGCGTCCCTGCAGCAGGATTCAGGATTCCAGCTCAGCTCAGCCTCTCCCAGCAGCTCACAGGAGGCGTTAGGAAAACGGAGCGCGTGGGGTTGTGCTGGGATCGTGCTCTCAGCGATGGGAGCAGGGCAATGAACACACATCTCAGTGGGGTCCATGTTCTAGTTTGAAAGCAAACTCGTGAGAGACTTCGAATCAGAAATACAATTTAATAGGAAAAATAAAATAAATGTAGTAGTACAAAAAAAAAAACCAACCCACTGACAGAGTCAGGGTACAAACGTGACCCCCTGACAGTCAGGGGGTTTGGCAGAAGTTCAATCAAATGGTGGCTGCAGTTCTCCTGGAGTGATGGTTCCGTTGAAACAGTGATTCTGTAGAGAAGGTCTGGTCTTCCTCTGAAAGTCCAGTGGCGGAGTAGGAAGGGTCTGGTCTTCCTCTGANAGTCCATCACACCCCAGCGGCAGCAAAAGGCTGCTCAGGGACTCGGCCCCATCCAGAGGGGACTCCAGAGGGGGAATAACTCCGTGGGAAGCATCAGGAAACGAGCGCCCACCTGTAAATGGCAGGAATTCAGCGCTGGTATTCAGGGCAGCATCTTCAATGCTTTAATTACATTTTGGGTAACGTAATAAAATCCTGGTGACTTCGTGGATGCAAGCAGGAGCCGGGAGCAGTGGATGGAGTGAGGCAGCTCCCACCCAAACCTTAAAGCTCCAGGCCCCCAGGACATATTTCCAACCCTTTCCCCNCCCCTTTCCCCTGCTCCCCATCAAGGTTGGGCTGGGAGGTGGAAGGGGGGTGTCCCTGGGAGGGGGGGTCAAACAGAGGATGGGGGTCCTGGGAGATGAGGGTGCTCAGGAGAGGGGGCCACACAGAAAATGGGGTCTCCAGGAGGAGAGAATCCTTGGAAGGGAGGTCACTTGGAGGAGGGGGTCACCCAGAGAATGGGGAACCTCGGGAGAGGTGATCCCCTGGAGAATGGGGTCCCCAGGAGGAGAGAAACCTTGGAGAGGGGGGAGTCTCTTGGAGGAGGGGGTCACCTGGAGGATGAGGGTCCCTGGGAGAGGGGGGTCCTCAGGAGAGGTGATCACACAGGTAATGGGGTCCCCAGGAAGAGAGAATCCTTGGAAGGGGGGGAGGTCCTTGGAGAAGGGAGTCACGCAGAGGATGGAGTCCCTGGGAAAGGGGGTCACCCAGAGGATGGGGGTCCCCAGGAGGGGTGGTCACCTGGAGGATGGAGTCGCTGGGAGGGAGATCTCCAGGAGGGATTTGATGCCTTATCCTGGGCTTAGAATTAAAATCCAAACACGGTTAGAGGGGAAAAAGGGATTTTACCTCAGAGTTTATTAAGGATCCTTAGATCCAGGCAGGAGCACTCCACAAGAATTCTCCCCCTGGACCGAGGCACGGAATGCACGTTGATAAATGCACACCAGAGAATACACAGAAAAGCCCCCCGTGATCGTTTGCTTATACAATTATAGACCTTACATATTAGCATATTTATCATAGATTTTCCAGTGGGAGGCTCAGGAGGAGCCCCCTTGTAAGGAGTGACCCCCCTCTGCATAGATCTATCTTAGTTTACAGAATATGTTCTGGAGAAGACCTTGGGTCTGGGGCTCGCTGACCCCCTAATTACGAAGTTTCTAAGATGTTTGGTCTCTTGGCTTAACAGAACTTTGGGTTTAAACTAGTTATTGAATTTAGGGAATTACAAGTATGTGGGTTAAAAGCACTGAGGGTACAGAAAAGCTGCATGAAAGCGTATATGAAGGGGGATATGAGAGGAATATATGAAAAAGCAAAAATTATTATGGCATCAGATTGATGCCAAAAACTTTTTGGTTTTAATATATTTTTCACACATTTTTGGCTCTGCAGACCTCGATTGCACAGTTACTCAGTTTCTCAGCTAAGTGCAGTGCTCTGGGAGACAAACACATTCCTGGGATCCCGTTCTAATCTCGCTTCTCCAGCGAACCAAGGCCACGTTCCTTTCCCTTGTATTCAGCCACAAACAGTGTGGGGCTGGAAGCACGGGGGAGGCTTCAGTAGGGGCCGAGCCAAGAGGGGAATTACTTCATTAACTGTACTTCTAATTGGGGATTCTTGTCAATTATGCTAATTTGCTAAACTTATAAAAGTGTTGAAGCCCTGTCTCACGTGTGCGTTCCGTCGCAAGCGCACCTGGGGGACCTTCGATAAACGGTAACCGCTCTTTTCCTCATTTTAATCTCGTTTGGCTCATGATTTTAGGGCTAATGAGGCTTCAGGATGGGGGCATCCGGAGGAGAGAATCTTTGGAAGGGGGGGTCACTTAAAGGAGGGTCACCCAGAGGATGGGATCCCTGGAAAAGGCGTCCCCAAGAGGGATGGGGTCACCCAGAGGATGGAGGTCCCTGGAAAAGGGGTGCTCAGGAGGGATGGGGTCATTTGGAGGATGGGATCCCTGGGAAAGGCATCCCCAGGAGGGATGGGGTCACCTGGAGGATGGGATCCCTGGAAACGGGGTCCTCAGGAGGGATGGGGTCACCTGGAGGATGGGATCCCTGGAAAAGGCGTCCCCAAGAGGGATGGGGTCACCCAGAGGATGGAGGTCCCTGGAAAAGGGGTGCTCAGGAGGGATGGGGTCATTTGGAGGATGGGATCCCTGGGAAAGGCATCCCCAGGAGGGATGGGGTCATTTGGAGGATGGGATCCCTGGAAACGGGGTCCTCAGGAGGGATGGGGTCACCTGGAGGAGAGAATCTTGGAAGGGGGGGTCACTTAAAGGGGAGGCACCCAGAGGATAGAGGTCCCTGGGAGGGAGGATCATGGATCACCCAGAGATTGGGGTCCTCGGGAGGGGTGGTCACCTGTAGGATGGNAAGTCCCTTATTCCTTTCAGGAGGGATGGGGTCACCTGGAGGATGGGATCCCTGGGAAAGGGGTCCCCAGGAGGGATGGGGTCACATGGAGGAGAGAATCTTGGAAGGGGGGGTCGCTTAAAGGGGAGGCACCTGGAGGAGAGGTCCCTGGGAGGGAGGATCATGGATCACCCAGATATAGAGGTCCTTGGGAGGGGTGGTCACCTGTAGGATGGGATCCCTGGGAAAGGCGTCCTCAGGAGGGATGGGGTCACATGGAGGAGAGAATCCTTGGAAGGGGGTTCCCTTGAAGGGGTGGCCACCGGGAGGATGGCGGTCCCTGGGAGGGGGGCTCATCCAGAGAATGGAGTCCTCAGGAGGGATGGGGTCACCTGTAGGATGGAGTGCCTGGGAGGGGGGTCCTCAGGAGAGTCAGGAAAATTAATCCACAAACACCAGAGGTTTATGTCCAAAAACGAGACAGAGGAGTCCTGTTATGTTATTCTAATAAAGGGAGAGGCCACGGGGCATTCTCCTGGGGTCTCTCAAAGTTTTGGAGGGCTTAGCCTCCTATTTATCCTAATTTCTCGACTGCGTTTTCCTCTCTCTTTCCCCACTGGCTGAGGTACTTGAGAGATACAGACTTCCCAAAACACCTAATACCTAAGGCTCCCTTCTAACGTATAACCCCCCTTTAATTTTTAATTCTCATGGAATTTATGGTTCTTTTGTTTCTTTCATCTCTCAATATCCAAGTTCATTTGGGCATCCAAGCAGACCTACAGTTTATTTGTAAAGACAAATCTCTTTCCATTCATCAATCAGTGGAATCCTTCCCATTATTTCTTTTATCTCTCAGTGCTAGTTTTATCTACCAGCAGGCCCTCAGCTCGACTGTAAAGACAAGTCCCTTATTCCTTTCAGGAGGGATGGGGTCACCTGGAGGAGGGAATCCCTGGGAAAGGGGTGCTCAGGAGGGGTGGGGTCACCAGGAGAACGGGGTGAAGGAGGTGGGGATCCTCGGAGAAGGGGCTCACCGGGAGCATGGGGCCCCTGGGACGAGGGGATCCTTGGCAAGGGGGACCACTCGCAGCACGGGCTCCTGGGGAGGGGGTCCCCGCTGGGGGAAGGGGCCACCCGGATGACGGAGCCCTGGGGAGGGGGGTCCCTGGGAGGGAAGGGGGATCCTGGGAGCGGCGGTGTCCCCGGAGGGGAGGAAGGTCAGCGGGAGGGAGGTGTCCGGTGCTGCCGNCGGAGAGGAAGAGGAGGAGTTGGGCTGCACCTGCGTGCGCGTCATTGCCCGCGAGTGCCCATGGCTGGGGCAGCCGAGCCGGCGGGGCTGGGCGCTGATGGGTGAGAAAACCGCAGTTCCCGGGTTTTAGCGGGGGGAAAGGGTGATGTGGAAAGCGGGAGTGTCCTCCCCCTGAGACACGCGGGGGGCCCCGGGGCTGGGGCGCGGCGGGGGGGGGCCGGGGTGG
>WEIT01039847.1:89903-105395 GCA_013389985.1 Dryoscopus gambensis
TGTTCAGCCTGGAGAAGAGGAGACTCAGAGGTGACCTCATCGCTCTCTCCAACTCCCTGAAAGGTGGCTGCAGCCAGGTGGGGGTTGGGCTCTTTCTCCAGGCAGCCACTGACAGAACGAGAGGACACAGCCTCAAGCTGCGCCAAGGGAAATATAGGTGGGATATTAGGAAGAAGTTTTTTACAGAAAGGGTGATAAAGTACTGGAATGGACTGCCTGGGGAGGTGGTGGAATCACCGTCCCTGGATGTGTTTAAAAAAAGACTGGATATGGCACTCGATGCCATGATCGAGTTGAGGTGTCAGGGCACGGGTTGGACTCGATGATCTTGAAGGTCTCTTCCAACCCAGACATTCTGTGAATTCTGTGAATTCAGTGAACTCTGTGAATTCTGTGNATGGAAAGAAGCCCGGATTAGGCCAGGTCTGGTGAGCTGGCCTAGAGCTGGTGCTGCCCTTGGGTGGAGGGGCGGCTCGGGGGCGTCCTGAGGCGGCGTCAGATTCCAGATTCCCGGCTGGATTCCCCACTTCTGTCATTCCCAGTGGGCACTGCCAGTTCCTCTGTGTGACGGGCACATAACACGGGTATGAGAAGGCATTAAAAGATGAGGAACTGAAAATGAAAGATTCCTGTGAAAGTGTAAAAATAGGAGACACTGAACGCTGCAACTGCCTGGCTTCGGCTTTGGAAATGATTTTGTCACTTAATAAAGGTTTATATTTTTTTTCTCACACTAGTCCTGAAAAATGGCGCCAGCTGCTCCAAGAGAAGCAGGAGTGTGGAGGCAAACCCGAGCTCTCTTGTTCAAGAATTGGCTTATTAAGTGCAGGACTAAGAAAAGCAGTGTCCAGGTGAGGGATGGGTCCTTGGCTCCTGCTTCCAGCACATCCATGGTTATCCTGTGTTTAAATAACTCCCAAATCAGAGTCAAAACTCAGTTTTGTTATGATGTTTATGAAGCTTCATGGTCTGCTCTGAATTTTGGGGTGAAATAGGCTTTTTCAGAAGGTGTTTTGTAGTCCTTTGGTTTAAAAAGTGTTCTAATGCGTAAGGCTTTATCCAGAAAATAGCTTTGAATATTAAATTAAATACATGTGTAATAATACATTTAAATAGTGTATTAATTAATTTACTAGTAAATATTAGTTAATATAGTCTTTAATATTGTATATGCATTCTAGTATATTTTATACGTATGTGTAATATGATATAAATAAATAATAATATAGCAATTAAAATCTCCTTGAATGTTGCCAGCTCAGTGCACCTTTAAAAGCTTTTACAGCTGTAACCACACAGAAGAGCGAGGTCAGACCTCCCCAAAAGATCATTTTATCTTCCCTACCAGCCCAGCCCTGTGCATAAATGATTTGATGACACTTGAAGATGAATTTTGAGGGGAGGAGGAGACCTTGCAGTGCTTGGCCGGGCTCCTTCAGCGGCTCACAGCTTTTGTTTTGAGCAGCAATTTGCAGATGTTTAAAGCTTGTAGAACGATCCCTTTGGGCCTCCCAATGGCTTCCAAAGTTCCTAATGCCTGCGATTGAAACCCTGCTGCAGCGCCAGGCCAGGATTTGGCATCGGAATCGCTGCAGCCCTGGAAACATTCAGGGAATTTTGCAGCCCAGAACCTGCACTCAGCCCCGCCCTTGAGCCGTGTGCCGGACAAACTTGGGGAATGTTTTGTTTCTGTGGCTGTACGTTGAAATATTAATTCTTTTTTTCTTGCAGGAGGTGCTTTTCCCGCTGTTTTTCCTGTTCTGGCTGATCCTGATGAGCATGATGCACCCTCACAGGAAATACGATGAGGTGGCCAACACCGACCTGGGCCAGCTGGACACCTCGGTGCTGCTGAAGTCCGTCATCGGCTACACGCCACCCACACCCATGGCTCGGGAAATCATGAAGAAAGTGGCTTTCGATAACTTTGAGGATGGTATTCAGACCCTGAATGCTGTGTTTTACCCTCATACCTCGTGCTGTAGCCTGTGTTCAGAGGGGGAGCTCAGTGGTGCTGCAATAGGAAAAATCCGTTGATTTTCCAGAGCAGGGAGTGCGAAGGTGTTGGGGTTTTTTGCTGGTTTTGGGGTTTTTTTCTGACATAAAATACTCTGGCACTGCCATCTCAAAGTGATTCCCATTCCTGGGGCAGCCACAAGAAGAAAAAAGCAGCTCTGGGGCTGGTTGATCCCTGTCCTGTGACATCCTGGGGCAAACCCAGGGGGTGCTGTAGGTTGTTTTCTATCCTGGCATCACTATCAAAGCAGCAGTTTTAATTTATTTTAATTACTGGTTCTCATTAACGCTTTGACACCTCTTCTTTTAAAAGAAGTTTTCTTTTTTTTTCTTGCCAAGTTTTTTTTTTTTCATGTTTGTTTGGGGTTCTTTTTTCCCTGTTTGGGGTTTTTTCCCCTCTTTGGTTTTTCCTGGTTGTTTCTTCTGTTTGGTTTTTTTGCCTATTTGGTTTTTTCCCACTTATGGGGTTTTTTTCCCATGTGTTTGGGTTTTTTCCTTGTTCATTTTTCCTGTTTTTCTGTTTATTTTTTTTCCATTTGTTTGGGGGTTTTTTCCCCATTTGTTTGGGTTTTTTCTCATTTGTTTGCATTCTTTTCCCCATTTGTTTGGGGTTTTTTCTCATTTGTTGGGGTTTTTTCTCATTTGTTTGCATTCTTTTTCTCATTTGTTTGGGGTTTTCCTCCAGCTGTTGGGCTTTTCCCCCGTTTGTTTGGGGTTTTCCCTTTTTGTTGTGATTTTCCCTTTTTTTGTCCTTATTTTTTTCCTTCTTTTTCTCCAGTGGTCTCCTGCACACCTCACACGTAACAAGAACTTATTTCTCCAAACCTCCTCTGGTATTTTTTTTTTTCAGTTTGGGGTCTTTGATTCTTTTCTCTGTGTTTTTCATCCCTCGGAGTTACCTGGGAGCCACAGCCCAGCCCCACACCTGCCATTCCTCAGACCCTCTGAGCAAACAGCTCCTCTTTCTTCTCTTCCCATCACTGGGAAGAAATCATCATCACTGAAATCAGTGACAGAAATATCAAATTCTGATGGATTTATCTGTCGGCACCATCGATCTGCCTTTCCTCGGAAGAGCTGGGGATAAACTCTGGGGCAGCCAGCAAAGGATCGGGGCACGGAAGCTGCAGGAGCAGCAAGAAATGGGGGGGAAAGGGAAAAATTCTGGGGTAAACTTGCATTATTCACCCTGCAGTGCTGAGCTGAACCCCTGCAGTTCAGAATATCTCTCTCCCTGTGACAAAAATAATTACAGATATCAAAGAATCATGGAATGGTTCGGGTTGGAAGGGGCTCCAAACCCCAATAGGTCATTAATGACTTGCATGATGCTTCTCTCAGAGTGTTGCATGTTTGTATTCCTTGCTGTGCCAGGGAATAAATAAAAACTGGATCGTTTCTTGATTAACATCTCCCAGGCCTGATCACTGAGGAGTATTTGAGCGAGGAGGAGCTGCAGGAGGCGAGCCTCCTCAAAACCTCCAGCTTCGTGGGGGTGGTGTTCAAGGACTCCATGTCCTACCAGCTGAGGTTCCGCGACTCCATCGCCATGTCCCCCATCTATATGGAATCCAGAGGTAAATCTGCGAGCCCCGCAAGGGAATAAAGTGGAAATTATTCCATATTTTTCTCTTTTTATGGCCCGGTGTCGCATAAATCGGTTTGTGGAGGCGGTTTGCTGTGGTATGAGGGATGGCCTGGGAACGGGGCAGCTGTAACTCTGTTTTTTGGGATGTTAATGTGGAATTGTGGGATGGCCCGGGTTGGAAGGGATCCTGAGGATGAGCATTCCATGGTTTTCCCTGCAGCCACGTGCTCCAGCCTGCGGAAGAGCTGTGAGTCAGTGACCTACTGGAGCTCGGGGTTCACGGCGCTCCAGGCCTGCATCGACGCCGCCATCATCCAGGTGAAGCCCCATAAAATCCCATCCTCACCCCAAGGAGGGGCAGATCCAGGGGCTGCCCGGGCTCTGGCTGCTTAATCTGCCTGTTAATGCTGGGAAATGCTGCGCCAAAACCCAGCTGGGGTCTGATGAGAAGGCAGAGGTTTCCCGGTGGCTTTGGCTGTGTTTTGTCCGGGACTGTTTTGTCCAGGATTCCCCCGACCCCGTGGGGTTGGATAATGAGGATGTTTGACTCTGTTTGCATCCAGATGAGCCTGGCCATGCCCCACAACACTCCTCAGAACACAAAGGCCCCGCTGTGCTCACCCCAAAATGCCACTCCAGACAGGCTGCAGGATTTGCCTTGTTTCGGTGCTGGTGTTCCTCACGATTTTTCCCCCATTTCCCTCCCCTCATCCTGCTCGTGGTGACACCAAATTCCATCTTTTTAAGTGACAGTAATTTCACATTTGCTGATTTGATCTCCAGGCAGTCGGATGTTTTCCAGTTTCCCTGCTTTTGGTCTGGGATTTGGGGTCGGGAAGGTTTTGGGGTCTCCAGATCTCCCCGTGCCAGCAGGGCTGGAGCTGCTGGGATGGGGCTGAAAAATCAGGGAAAATTGTCAAAATAGTTCTTCCTCCTCTTCCTTTCAGCTGAAGACAAATCACTCGGTTTGGGAACAGCTGCAGCTGACCAGAGCCATGGTTATGGGAGAGGCTGCCGTGGTGGAAATTGATAATTTCCCTCGTGCCATCATTTTAATTTACCTGGTGATTGCCTTCTCCCCCTTTGGGTATTATTTGGCAATTCACATCGTGGCAGAAAAGGAGAGGAAGCTGAAGGAGTTCTTGAAAATTTTGGGACTCCATGACACTGCCTTCTGGTATGTGAGTGTTTGGTGTAACCTGTTGTTTATAAAAGAAAAAAAAAAAGTATATGTAAAGAAATACTAAAAAAAATAATATTTCTATGAAATCTCTTCTATCCCACCCTCCAGTTCTTAAATTGTTTTCAGTCTTTAACTGTAAACAACCAAAACCAGGTATTCTATAAAATCAAACAGAGAGACACTTGCAGTATCATGAAAATATGAATATTTTAATAAGAGATCCTGCTGCATTTATTCATGTAAAGCTACGCCAGGCTTAGAGGGATTAAACCTCATCATGCCTGAGATTTTTATGGAGCTTTCTAAATATTTCTGGCTCACTACCTCCTTTCCTAGAAGCTCAACAGGTAACCTGCAGCCTAGCACATAATTAAATGAACCCAACTCTATAATTTTAACGTGCCAGAGCAGTCTCAGCAACAGGTTTTCAATTGTTTCCTCACCCTGATGAAAAATTGTCCTGGGCAATAGAATATTTTATTTTTCTCTCAAATGATGTGTTAATTTGAAATCATTGAGAGCTGAAGAGATAAAAACAGGTTTTGCTTTGCCCTTCCTGGCAGGGTTTTCACATCTGCACTGAAACAGCCACCTGGGGTGGTTGGAATGATTTTTTTTTAGTTGTTTGAGAGGAAATGTGTCCTTTTTTTGCTACCCAGACATGAACCACCCCTGTTTGCTGAGGTCAGGGCTGCTCACAGACTCGCAGCTCTGTTTTTAGAGGAGCAGGATTTTGTTACCCTGCCCAGCGCCCTGAATGACGGCTGTATTAAATTTTAAACAGAATTTCCTGAATTATTGAAACCTACGACTCTGTTACCCCTCCTTTGCCTATAGCAGGGAATTAATTATGCAAGCTTAAAAAAAAAGTAGTGGTGAATCACCTGACTGTGCATCTTCAGCTGCCCTGGGTGTCGATGTGTGCCGAGAACAATCCCAGGGGTGTCACAACAGCTCTTTTATTCGGGGGCTCTTGTTTTGTGGCACGCCTGGCCTCTGGTGCAGTGTCTGGGATATTAAAGAGTGGTGAGTTTTGCTGTTCGTGTGGCTGGGGAATTCATTCATTTTTCTGTTTTTTCCCCCCTTTTCCTCCCTAGGCTCTCCTGGGTGCTGCTCTACGTGAGCCTGATTTTTGTCATGTCCATTCTCATGGCGGTGATCGCCACGGCCTCGTCCCTCTTCCCCCAGAGCAGTGCCTTTATCATATTCCTCCTTTTCTTCCTGTATGGAGTCTCCTCAGTAAGTATTCCTGGCCCTGTGCTGTTCAGCCATCCCATCCCCGGGGGTTTTATGGTTTCATTCCCTTCCCACCTGACCTTGTTCCCTCTGCCCAAGGATTTGGGGCCAGTGTTGCTTCTGTAGGGTCGAGCAGTGCTGGGAGCCTGAGCTGCCCCATCCCTTCCTTGGGTTCTCTCCTGTTTTTAGGATGTTGCACAGGTGTCACCCATCCCCATGAAAAATGCCTTTCCTTCCCGAAATACCTGGGTTTATAATCATCAGGTTTTGAGGTCTAAAGCCTGCACAGAACCATTCTGCAGTCCAGGTCCTCTTCAGAACATTGCCTCTTACTACAGAGGGTCATGCTAAAACCCGAATAAAAGGTCAGAGAGCGATACAAAAACATATTATGAATATATTTATATGGCCAATTGCTTGTCTGAGTTCATAAGAGGAGCAGTGGGACTCGATCTTGAAAGGCTTTTCCTACTGAAAATGATTCCATGATTCTGGCTGGGTGAATGCTGGAGTGACTATACCAGGAAAATGATGATTATCAGAGGCAGCTATGGTGTTTTCCCTTAGTATTTCTATATCATTATTGTTATTGTTATTATTATTACTTCAGTGCCTTCCTATCTGTTTTTCCCTCTGCCCTCAGGTGTTCTTTGCCCTGATGCTGACGCCTCTGTTTAAGAAGTCCAAGCACGTGGGGATCGTGGAATTCCTGGCAACTCTGGTTTTTGGCTTCGTGGGCCTCAACATTGTCCTGCTGGAGGATTTCCCCAAATCTTTCGTGTGGATCCTCAGCCCTTTGTGCCAGTGCAGCTTCCTGATTGGTGTTGCACAGGTAAATCCCCTGCAGCAGCCTCACTGTGCTTGCCTGCCGTGGATCATTTGCAAACAGACCTCGATGGGGCTTTCAAACAGATATTTTATTTTTAATAAACTGGTGATGGTGGGGAAAATGCCTTTTTTCCTGGCAGTTTAACATCCAGCTCCGTAAAGGAGCAGTTATTCTCTGTGTCCTCCGTGATCTCAGTCACTTTCTCATTATTTTGGGGGGTTTTTGCCAAGTTTTTCACTGCGCCGTTGTGCCTGTGTGGTGTGTGACATCTCCCTCTCTCCCTGCAGGTCATGCATCTGGAGGATTATGGGGATGGGGCAATATTTGCAAACATCAACGATGGTCCTTACCCGCTGTGCATCTCTCTGATTCTCTTGGTGCTGGACAGCATCTTTTACCTGCTTGTAGCTGTCTACCTTGACCAGGTTATCCCAGGTGTGCTCCTGACAAAAACTGGGCTGTGGGAGGATCACCCTAAACTCCTGAGCCCCCCAGGCTGGTGGCATCTCTCGCCTAAAGTCTGTGGAGAAAGGAGGTGATGCTGTTTGCAATAGATTTTCACACTTCTAGCTGAAATAATTTATATTCTGTTAAAACGGTGATGTGTCAGGAGGGGTTTTGCCGTGGCCTTAAAAAGCTTAATTTTCCCCTCTCTCTGGAGGGAAAACTTCCTTCCTGAGTTAACTAAAACCTCAGCATTTACAATTTCCTCTTAGAGGGTTGGAAACCAAAGACTGCTGTGCCTCCTCCAGATCTCTGCCTGTGACAGGAGTGGTTGAACATGAAACACGGAGTAAAGTTGTTAATCTTGAGATTAGAGCCTGGTTAAGCCCCTCAGCTCTGTTCACCTCCAGTCCCTCTCTTTTCTCTCTCCCATGTTTAAGTCACTGCTCATTCAGCACTCTTGAACGGGAGGAGATTTGCACATTTATTTAAATACTCAGCAAAAGTGGGGCCTGCCAGCAGTGGGGACGGGGAGTCGTGGCTTAAATGGAAACTTGGCTGATGGAATCCCTCCGGGACGGAGGTGTGGGCTGGCCATGGGGGGAGCTGGAACCCCAGGGCTGAGGGATATTTGTGGCTGCTGCTCAGGAGCTCCTTTTGCCCTGTCCCCCAGGCGAGTTTGGCCTGCGCCGCACGCCCTTCTTCTTCATGAAACCCTCGTTTTGGTCGAAGCACAGGAAAAACTACAAGGAGCTGTACGAGAGCAGCGTCAACGGCAGCTTGAGCTTCAGTGAGATCGTGGAGCCCGTGCCTTCGGAATTCCAGGGAAAAGAAGCCATCAGGTACAGCCCCTGCCCTGCCCGTGGATGAGCAGGTCACCTGGAATCTTCGTGCGTGGTTTGGAAATCGCTCGTGGCTCTCCCCTGCTCGGGTTCCAGCCGCGCGTGGTGGGCGCTGCAGGGAGCTCTCCGCAGCGATCCCCACCCTCAGGGACGTGCGTCCGAGGGTGAAGCTCCGGGCTCGGGGACAGGGTTGGTCTGTGGGCCTTGTTCCCCTGTTGGAGCCCTCTCCAGCCCTGCTGCTTCTCCGCTCCCTCAGTTTCTCGCTGAGGCCGCGGGCGCCGTAAGCGGTTGCAGATGTTGGAACGCCAGCCCTGCTGGGAGGGCTCCGTTCCTGGTAACGCACATTTGAGGGGGAAGAGCGGAATTCTGGGTTCGTGGGAAGGCTGTGGTGCCCTCCTAGGCCAGAGGGGAATTTCATGGTGGTTTTACCCAGCTGCCACGTACAAGAGGGTGAAAGAAAATAGAAATGATGTCCACGCTGTCACCTTCCGTGCTGTGCTTTGTGCCACCTCATGTCTTGCATCTGGGCTGTCCTGTGCTTTTTGGGGTTTCTCAGTTGTTGTGTTCAGTGTTTTCCTTTCAGCCCTTGTTTCCATCATTGTGTATCCTCGTGGGAGATGGGGAACTCTGCATCTTCACTCCTGGTTGGCTCCACTGGTCTCAAATATTTGAGATTAGTGACCAGCACAAGTTTTGTGCTGTCCACACCACTCAGGTCTCTTTGGGCATCTGCCACAGGTTCAGGAGTCCAGTTTTAATCCCGATATTCCCATGAGAACATCGTGGCTGTTGTTGCATTATTCATCCACCCAGGACTCCTTCCACATCACCCCTCCAGCATTTCCACAGTCTTGTCACCTTTCCATGAGCAAGTTTTGTTTTCTTTCATACTCATTCTCTTCCCCACTACTCACCCTCCATAATCCTCTCACCATCTTTATTTTCAGGGTGATGAGGCTTCCAAAATCCCATCCTTGATATGGTGCCTCCAGATAAACTGGGTGTTCTTTCCATCTGGGAGAGCAGCAAGGCTGCAAGGAAGGTTTTTACCTCTCTTGGAAAGAACAATACCTGCTCTCTTTTACCTGATTTTGATCCAGAGCTGTCAGGAATCACATCTTTGGAGTCTGTTCTGCTAACAGCTCTTTTCCATGTCATGTCTCTGGAGTCTCCTGTTGAATGTGCAACTGCTGGGGGGTAGCTGTTCCCTTTCCCAGTCTGGGAAGCCTCTAGAGCATTGTTCCACCCCATGAAAGAGACTCAGATTTGAAATAATTCAGTTTATCATCACAGGCAATACCTTAGAAGGTGACCAGGAAAAGCTTTCTGATGCCAGGGTGGAGATGGGCAAAGTTTTGGGAAAACCTGTCCTGTCTCTTGACTTGCCTTGATGGGTTTTTAACACATCTGGTGCCACTTCAGTCTGGTTGTCTTGTTGTGATTGTTGCTGGGTGTTGATGACTCAAGATGAAATGTAAAGGTTCTGAAGTATTTTATGCCATGGTGTGTCTTTCAGAATCAGCTGTGTTCAGAAAACGTTCAGGAAAAAGGGGGAGACTGTGGAGGCTCTCAGAAGTAAGAACATTTCAGCTTTTTAGCTGCTTGGAGGAGCAGTAGCTGAGTTGCTGAGTGATCTTTTATGTTTCAGTTCAGGCTGGTTTTGGTTTCTTTTGGCGGGGTGGGGCCCTGGAGCACGAATGCCAGATGTGCTTGTGTGCGTCCTGTCTCACACAGTGGTGTCTAAACCAGCACCCCAAAAACGAACCAGCACCTCCATCACCGAGGAAAGCCTGCTGCCATCACCCCCGCTTCCTCCTGTGCCCATGTAATGATTTAATCTCCCCTGCCCCACCTCCCTGAGGTTGTCACCTCCCTTCCCTGGGTGGCTTTGAAACGCGGCTGCCCGCAGTGGGTGCGGGAGCGTCCCAGCCCGGCCGTGGGCTGAGGTGACCCCAGGCCGAGTGTGAGTGCACACCCCCCTGTGAGCGTGTGATGGAGCCCTCCCAGGGGCAGGAGCTGGCTCGGGGAGCCGCGATCCCAGCCCTGACCCCTCCTCTCGCTGTGCCCTGGGAGCAGATCTGTCCTTCGACATCTACGAGGGCCAGATCACGGCGCTGCTGGGCCACAGCGGCACGGGGAAGACGACGCTGATGAACATCCTCTGCGGGCTGTGCCCCCCCACAGACGGTGAGTGCGGGCGTGGGGGTGCCCTGCTGCAAAACCGGGGCTGATAACCGTGGTGGTTATTCTATGATGCACCAAAATTTCTTTGGATAAAGCCTGAAAGAGCCCGCTTGCGATTGCTCTCGGCGGAGGGCTGTAAAACCCTCTCCACTGATTGCTCCTTCCAGTGGAGAGTTCCCAGCCCGTGGCAGGGGGTTGGAATGAGATGAGCTTAAAGGCCCGCTCCAACCCAAACCGTTTGTTGATTTTATGTTAATTTTTTTAGGGTTTGTCTCAGTCTACGGGCACAAAGTGTCCGAGATCGACGAGATGCTGGAGGTGCGGCAGATCGCGGGGGTGTGCCCCCAGGCCGACATCCACTTTGACATCTTAACCGTGGAGGAAAACCTCTCCATCTTTGCTGCCATTAAGGGCATCCCTCAGAATGATTTGATACAAGAGGTAACTCACCCGGGCACAGGTGTTGTCTTACACGTACATTTTTAACCTGTAAATCAGAATATTCACAGAATGTATGTCTGGGTTGGAAGAGACCTGCAAGATCATCGCGTCCAACCCGTGCCCTGACACCTCAACTCGATCATGGCATCGAGTGCCACATCCAGTCTTTTTTTAAACACATCCAGGGACGGTGATTCCACCACCTCCCCAGGCAGTCCATTCCAATACTTTATCACCTTTTCTGTAAAAAACTTTTTTAAGGGGTTTTCCTCTTGCAGGGGAATATTGCTTTATGGTGCAGTGGACAAAGAGGTACAGGCAGACATTTAGGCAAGGATAAACTTTTAATTTTTCCTGCGATTAAAATGCTCATGAAATGTTTTTAAATCTGGCATTTGGGTCCAATTATAGACACCATTAAACTTCGTGTGTAGGTTGTGCAGTTCAGATACAGAACACACTGGGAACCAGCAGCAGCTCATTTGAATGGTATTTGTTTACAATCTGGTTTAAAAAACTTATAGGATTTTTTTTAAACAGTAAATGTGTTTGTTGTGTTTTCCAGGTGCAGAAGGTGTTGCTGGATTTGGAGATGCAGCCCATCAGGGACAATCAGGCCAAAAAATTAAGTGGGGGGCAGAAGAGGAGGCTGTCGGTGGGAGTTGCTGTTCTTGGGAACCCCAAGGTGAGAGGGATGGAATTATTCCCAGCTTGGTGCTGCTGATCCCTGGAAGGCTTGGTGTCTCTTGTCAAAACCAACTAATGTGTAAAATGCAGAAGTTGTTCCTTTGAGCACCGTTTTTCCTCCGTTTATGGTTTAATTACAATCATTTCAGTGGCTCAGCCTCCATGCTTGAGGCTGTTCGTGGCTCAGGTAACGGCAGCAGCTTTGGATTTGATCCCTTTGGCAAATAAACAGCGTGGCAAGTTTTGTGTAATTTCTGGCAGGTAACATTTATCCCCCAGCACTGAAATTGTTGGATGCTTTTCCTTCCAAAGCCATCCAGGAACTGGGAGCAGGAGCAGGAGCCAGAGAGCTCTTTTGTGTTAGAGCTCTGTAATTTCTGTGAGAACGGGGACCGCGTTGAGACCTGTGGTTAAAAATGATGTGTGTGACAGTTCCTGGGGGCTTTAAAAGCAGGTGTGTGCCTTTAACCACCCCTCAGTAGAAAGAGCGAATCCATGGCTAAGTTGTGCTTCTGGTGCATAATTGTATTGGAACCAGAATAAAACAGAATAAAACAGGCTGTGGCATTAATTCATTATGGGATCTTTCCATTTGTCACAACAGGAGATGGATTTATTCAAAGCGCAGTGACAGGAGCTGCCGTGTCAGTCTGGGATGTTTCCTATTTCAGAGGAGTGACTGGCAGGCTTCGAAAAACCCTTCTGGGTGTGCCGGGGGGGGGTTGCTGAGGTCGGGTCTTGGTTTTGCCCCAGGTTTTGCTGCTGGACGAGCCCACGGCGGGGATGGATCCCTGCTCCCGCCACATCGTCTGGAACCTGCTGCGGAACAGGAGGGCCAACCGTGTGACCGTGTTCAGCACCCACTTCATGGACGAGGCTGACATCCTGGCTGGTGGGTCCTGCTGCCCCCCCAGCGTCGTTCCCCGGCCGTGGGGCACAACCTGTGGGGAATGCAGAGGTGGATTTGGGAGGAAATTGTCGATCTTCTGCTTCAGAGGGGCCTTCCTGACTTTCCTCTCCAGATCGTAAAGCTGTGATTTCCCAAGGGATGCTGAAGTGCCTCGGGTCTTCTCTCTTTCTCAAGAGCAAGTGGGGCATTGGCTACCGCCTGAGGTAATTCTGTGCCCCGTTCTGTACCTCTCTGGTGCCATCCCCTATCCCTTTTTTGTTCTTTTCTGTTGGCATCTACCAGAAAGCACCCCCCAAAAAGATCCTTTTATCCTCTTGGCTGGTACAGCTGAGTGCTGGGTGCTGTGCTGGTGCAGTGTCAGGAGCCAGCCAAGCTTTAAAGACCCCAATTCCTGGTGGTGTTTTCAGCATGCACATCGATGCCTACTGCAACACAGAGGCCACCACCTCGCTGATCAGGCAGCACATCCCTGCAGCCAGCCTGATCCAGGAGAATGATGAGCAGCTCGTGTACACCCTCCCTCTCAGGGACACGGACAAGTTTGCAGGTATTGATGGGGTTTTGTGTTGCAGGGATCAGTGACTGCGTGGGGGAAGTTTATTGAGCGTGGCTGGAGCCTGATGATCTTGATAAATTGGGCATTTATGGTTTTATATTTATTATTATTTGGCCGACAGGGAGGCAGGAAGGGTTTTCTCAGGTGAGTGAGGATTTTGTCGTCTCCTCCAAGGGGCTGAGGTGTCAGAGGGATGTGGGTACCCAACAGCAAGGGCTGGGGAGATGCCTCTGTGGTGAGGAGACCCTTCCACCTGAGCACGCCCTGGTCCTGCAGAATCATCATCTTAATGCAGAGCATTCCAAGGAGCAGGGCTGGCCTGCAGCAGGAAGCAGGAAAGTCCCAAATCCTACAAAAATCCTACAAAAATCCTACAAAAATCAATAACTCTCATTGTAAACTGCAAAGAGCATCCATCGTGTCACTGCCTTGAAATTCCGTGGCGAGAGGCAGCAGAGGGCAGGGTTTCACTAGATGGCAGCAATTACCTGAGCAGTGCTGGGCAGGGCTCCTTGCTCACCTCCCAGAAATGAGTGGAATAAACCCCGCGTCCTTTGCACCGTGTGGGAAGGATCAATATTGATGGGCACATGCAGCTGCTGTTCCATAAATGGTTTTTTTTCCCTGTTGCATTGGAGTTAATGATTGATGAGCTCTGCCTTCAGCAGCCCCTGGGTGCACTTTTGCCAGCAGGCTGAGATGGAATCAATTCCCCCAAACTTGTGCAGGGAGAACCCGGGGCTGGGAATGCACCTTGGCAGCTGGGGCAGGAGAAGCTGTGGGAATTTGAGGAGTATTGTCAAAAATGCAACTGCTCTTCCCATTTTATGGATTTGAATTTCCCTGCAGCCTCACCTTGGCTCTGAAGCTCCTCATTTTAAGTCCTTATTTCATAGGATTGACAGAAACCCAGTAACATTTTTCATCCCAAGGTGCTGTTAAGTTCTCCCACTCTGAACCTCACGTTGGTCTTCAAGCTCTGTGCCCTGTCCAGGATCTCCTGCCTGGTTAACCTGGCTTTACAAATCCGGAATTTTTTTTTAATATATCTAAAAATACTTATGTTTATAGGTATAAAACGGCTCAGTGGTTTTATTTGTAAGATCCTTTGTGCCTGGGCAGGGGTTTAGGTAGGACGAGCTGTCCTGGGTATGATTTTTCCAGGAGAGGGAACCCTGAGCCTGCCCTGAGGCAACTTTGAGCGCAGCAGCTTTAGGATGCTGAGATGGTTTTTCAAAGCACCACAACTTCAGCGAAAGCTGCCACATTTCCTGACCACAGAGACTGAAATTTCGTGCTAAAAGGAGCTTAGCCCACCTTGATTCTCAAACCGTGACCTGTGCCTTCTGATTTATTCGCTACTCCCTGCTTTTCTGCTTTTTCCCACCAAGGTTTAGGGATGTGCCCGATGTGCTCCGAGTGCTCTTGGCCGGTGCTGGAGCGCAGTTTCAGAGCTGCTCGTGTCCCATCTGTCCCTAGGCCTGTTCTCTGACCTGGACACCCATTCCCACCTGGGGGTCATCACCTACGGCGTGTCCATGACCACGCTGGAGGACGTTTACCTGAAGCTGGAGGTGGAGGCAGAGATTGATCAAGCAGGTGGGAAGGAGCAGGGCTGTGCCCTGGGCTCTCGTCAGGTTTGGTTTGCTCTCACTTAGCGTGGAATTGTCACTGCCAGAAGGAGGGAGCAAGAGAAACGTCCCTCACGGGGTGCTGCTCCAGCAGCTGTGGATGCTTTGGTTCTCACAGCATTCAGGGATGTTGGAATATTCAGCATGGAAACCAGGAAAAGGCAGGGAATTGGGTGGGGAGTGATTCTGGGAGCGTCCAGGGAAAAAGCTTTTTACTTAGTAATTTTTCATCCAGCAAGCTCACATCTGACTCCTTGGCTTCACAGTTCACTTGCCTTTTGAAATGCCCATTATTTTCCTAACGGAGTTTGCTTTCAAGAAATTATGGATGTGCAGGATAAAATTAATTTTCAGCCTTTTGTGCGAACAGTAGCTGCACTTAGGGCTGAAAGAGCTCAGCTTGTCTCACTTTAAATTAACTTCCAGTCCAAATGAAAAGTTGGGGCTGCTTAATATTGCCCCAGCATGAGTCAGGTGGTTTTTTTTATGGCAGTTTTGAATGGTTGGAGCTGTTTTAATTGTTCTAGAGCTTTCTGTGTGGTCCAGAATTATTAGTATTAGTAAATACATGTACTGTGTAGTGTATACATGGTATACTGATATGGAAATTGCTCCCTGATTAGACTGACTGCCCTGCTCCACAGAGCTTCTGTGTGGGCTTAGGAGGATTTAACAGCTGAGTTTGCTGGTGCTGGGTAGTGCAGGTGCACGCACAGGGCAAGGGTGTGAAACTGGGGCAAATCTGCACCTTTTGGGGGCAAAAATTTGAATCATCTGCTTTAAGTATCTGCCATTTATGTGGCTGGGCTGGCTCAGTGTCAGTGACCTTGGGGTTGAGTTGGGAGAGTGGGATTGGGATGGGATTGGGATGGGATTGGGATGGGATTGGGATGGGATTGGGATGGGACTGGGATGGGGTCCATGGGATGGGGTCCATGGGATGGG
>WEIT01039847.1:105660-179626 GCA_013389985.1 Dryoscopus gambensis
GGTGGGATGGGATGGGATGGGATGGCATGGGATTGGGATCGCATGGGATGGGATGGGATGGGATGGCATGGCATGGGATTGGGATGGGATCGCATGGGATGGGATGGGATTGGGATGGCATGGGATGGCATGGCATGGCATGGCATGAGATAGGATAGGTGAGGTGAGGTGAGGTGAGGTGAGGTGAGGTGAGGTGAGGTGAGGTGAGGTGACTTTGCAACAGGAAGAACAAGGAGTCTCTGGCCCCTGGCTCCTCCACCTCCTCTGGCAGAGCGTCAGTCCCGTGGGGTTTTCTCTCCCCTGTTTCAGACTACAGCGTGTTCCGCTCCCAGCAAGTGCAGGACGAGGGGGATGCGAAATCCCTGGATGACATGGAGGAGAGCCTGCTGATGCTGTCGGAGGCCAAGGCGCCCGCCATGAGCAGCTCAGCCCTGTGGAAGAAGCAGGTTTCCACCATAGCCAAAGTGCACTTCCTCAGTCTGAAACGGGAGAACAAGTGTGTCAGAGTCATGTGAGTGCTGCGGCTGCTCGTCCGTGTGTGAGGCTCAAAACCTGCCTGAGTGACACCAGACAAAGCACATCCTGTCCTTAAGTTTTCCTCATAGTAATGTTTAAAAAACAGCAAGTGTGGAGCTGTAATTTCTGTTGAATAATTGGGTTTTTTGGGGGTGAGGGAGATGTTGCTTTAATAGCATGCACATAAAACCGGGTTGGCTTTCACTGAATTGTAACAAACCCCAAACTTTTATTTCTTTCAGGTTGTTGCTTTTCCTCATTTTCCTTGTAGTTCAGATTTTGTTGTTTTTCATACACCACATCATCAAAAATGCTGTAGCTGCCATCAAACTCTCCCCAGATTTGTACTTGCTGAAGCCTGGGGAGAGCTATCACAAGTACAGGAGTCGGCTCCTGCTGCAGAACTCCACAGGTAGGGCAGCAGCTCCTGTCTCCACTTCTCTCCTTCTCCCAGTTTTTGGGGTTGGGAATGAACTTTTTCCTTGAAATCAACCGAGATGAAGAGTTTCCAAGTGCCCAGGGGTGGTGAACAGTCAGTTTGTGCCATAGGCTCTGGTTTGGAGGTGCTCCTCCCATGCCCATGACGTTGTTCTTGCTGTGTCAGAAGATGATCCCGGTGAAAGAACTGGCCAGAAACATTGAGATAAATCAACATTAAAATCCTGCTGTAAAACATCTGGGGAAATTCCTTTTTGTTTTGACTGAGGATGTTTGAAGAGTGCCCAGCAGTAACCAGGCAATAGAAACCAGCATCTGTTTGAGCTGTCAGAGCCTCAGTAACTTTGTGTAAAATACTCCAGGCTGGTGATGAGGAGGGATTGAAAAGACCTGGGCCTGTGGCACTCAGGGACACGGGGTGGGCAGTGCTGGGGGAGTGGCTGGGCTTGATGATCCTGAAGATCTTTTCCAGCCTGGGTGGTTCTGTGATGTTTCCTGTCCCCAGAATCGGATATTGGTGACATTGTGCACTCCCTGGGGAGCATGAACATCCTCTGGGACATGTTCAACGACAGCGATTATGTCTCAGTGGCACCTCACAGTGCAGCTCTGAACGTGTTTGGCCTCGAGTCCAGGCAGGTAAGGCTGAGGCTGGCTGGGCTGTCCCCAAAGAGCAGCTGACGGGGTGGTTTGTGAAATTCTTGCCTGAAAAGCACCTCTGGAGTCCTGGGATCAAATAATATCACGTAGTGTTGCTTCTACAGGAGGCTGCAAAGGGGACAGAACGGGAATATTAGCAAAATAAATATTCTTCCATAACTATAATCGCAGTAGGCCCATCAAGCTTCCATCCCCCTTCTTCCCCACAAGGACACAGAAAACCAGGAAAAAAGTTCTGCTTCACAGCAGACCCGGCAGAGGAATTTTTTATGATTATTTTTTTCACTTGTACTGACTGAATTACACAGTTTGACAGAAGTATAATCCCATGGTGCTCTCATGTGTAAAGAAAAATGGTTTCTTGGGCTGTACATATTCATGGTAAGAGGAGCATCTGAACTTTAGGATCATATTTAATCCCCAGCAAGGGAGCTGCTCTGCACTGTGCCAGCTCTGGCTCTTGTTCCCATTTTTATTCCCTGACACCCATCAGGGTGGCAGTGCAGCCCCCAGCTCCTGCACATCTCTGCCTGCCTGCTTTTAAATCCATTAGCAGGATCATCCCAGAGCAGCTCCTCGTGTTTTGTTTCCCAGGCTGTAATTGTCTGGAGTGTCATTTGTCAGAGCGTCGCTGCTCCGTGACACATGCTGGGAATTCATTCCCAATAATTTTTCTCGGAGAGCACGCCTGTTTTCCTGAATCAGGCTGTGTGCTACAGGCACCCTGAGCAGCCCAGAGCTTCCTGCAAAGCTCTTGATTATGCAAAGATTTATCCCAGTGTTCAGGTTTAATTAAGGAGAGCCCTGTCAGGGAATTGCCCTTCGTGCAGAAGGATTAACGCAGCGCATATTTTTCTTCCTAGAATTACTTTTTCAGCATGATAATCAACAGCACCATGGTGCATTCCCTGCCAGTTTTGATGAACGTCGTCAGCAACCTCCTCCTGCGCAGTTTAAACGTGACTGAGAGCATCCAGATCTGGAGCCACCCCTTCATTGAGGTGAGCAGCTCCCAAAAAATCACCCTAAAACACAGAGGAGGGGGCAAAGCATCCCTGGGTGAGAGGGGGAGCGCAGAAACGCCCCACAAACCAAGGGCAAAGCTGGCTGGGGCTGTCTGCAGGGTTTAAGAGGACGTGAAAGGTGCTGGAATTTTGCTCTGCAGGTTGTGGAAAGGGAGGAAAAAGAGGATGTTGTGTCAGGAATTAAAGGTTGGGTGGGGCTTGGCGCTACCCAGTCTAGTGGAAGGAGTTGGGGGCTGGAATGAGACAATCCTTAAGGTTCTCTCCAACCCAAACCAATCCATGATCCTGTGAGTTCATTATGAGTTTGTTGGGGGTTACCTGCAGTTCTTGGTCTGTGCAGAGCTGGAGGGGCCTTTTGGAGAGGAGAGGACCTGCTGCAGGAAATGAATGCTCTGAAGGTTCATTAGTTATTATTTATTCCCCATATAAATACTCCCAGAACTTCCATAGATGTTTCTCTTCCTGCTGCAGCTCGAGGGATCTTGACATCCACAGACTCTTTAATTTAGCATTCACGGCCATGCTCCAACTCCTAATGTAGTATTTTTTGGTCACGTTCTGGCACTGAATAAATCTGATTTATACCCCAGGACCTTCCAGACACGATTTTCAGGCTGGAGATCTATTTTGAAGCCGTGCTGCTGGGGATCATCGTCACTGGAATGCCGCCCTACTTTGCCATGGACAACGCGGAAAACCACAAGGTAACGCCCGGGTGTCCACGCAGAGATGCACGGGAAGTTAAAAACTCTGGGATCTGGGGGAAGATCCGAGGAGGGGTTTAAAACAAAGCCATGAGAGGCAGCATGGGCGGCACTGGGGTGGAGCAGATTTGGGAGAAGCTTTTCTGTGCAAAGCTCGGCTTGGCAATGGCTGCGTGACACCGGGGCGGATTCACAGAACGTTAATTTTAATTAACACGTGATTAACGCTGTGTTTTCTGCTATTGCAGATCAAGGCCTACACCCAGCTGAAGATTTCGGGGCTCTATCCCTCAGCTTACTGGACTGGCCAGGCTGTGGTGGATCTGCCTCTGTTCTTCTTCATCCTCATCCTGATGATCGGCAGCCTCTTCGCCTTCCACTACGGCGTTTATTTCTACGTGGGCAAGTTCCTGGCTGTGGTGAGTGTGGGGTGGGCTGAGAGCAGGGCTGCCTCGTTTTCCACGAGTGTTTTATTTTCCTGACTTGATTCAGCAGAATTTTCCCAGTGGATGCACAGGGAAAGCGCTGCTGGCACAAAGACAGAATGTTGTTCGTGGGGAAAGTGGCTCAGGGTTGGGAGGTTCATTCAGGGCTGGTATAAAATAAAGCAGCGCCAGAGGAGGTTTGGGTTGGACACAGGAAGAATTTCTTCATGGAACAGGTGGTTAGGATTGGAAGGGGCTGCCCAGGGAGGTGCTGGGGTCTCTGTCCCTGGAGCTGTTTCGGGAAGGACTGGACGTGGCCCTTGGTGCCGTGGTCTGCTGGGTCACACGCTGGATTTGATCTCAGAAGTCCTTTCTGACCTTGTTAATTCTATGATTCAAAACACCAGGATTTTCCAAGGAAATGCTCCTTTCTCTGTGCTGCCTCAGCCCGCTTTGTGCTCTGTGCTGTGAGTGATAATTGCTCTGTTTGCTGCTAATGACAAGGGCACGGTGACTTTGAGCCCAGCCCCTCTCTGCAGTGAATTGCAGATGGGATTAAATGGAGGAGACCACAAGACTTCATGTCTTTGATATTCAGAGCGGGCTTCCATGTGATATTGGCTGGAATTGAGAGGAATCAGCTCCTCCCAGCTGCTTTTCCAGAGTTAATCAGGTTTGGGATGTGGCTGCAGGGCTGGTTTTCTACCCTTGTTTGAATCTCTACAAAAATGCTGTGGTGGAATACTTAGCATTTGCCAGAAGCTTGAGGTCAGCATTTATGGGAGCCTGTGTTATAAAAAAAAATGGGAAAGAGTTTAAAGGAAACTGAGGGAGGGAGGTTTTTGCCTCTCCACACATTCTTTAATTGGTGTCTTTAATAATAATATATTCTCTATGCACCGAGGCAGCAAAAAAAAATATCAAATAAAGTGACAAAGATGAATCCAGAGTTCTGTATCACACTGGGGCAATTCCAGTTGATCCTTATGCAGAAAATTCCTGCTGCACATTTCCTGAGAAACCTTTCCTGTCCCTGCAGATTTTCTGCCTGATTGGTTACGTGCCCTCCGTCGTGCTCTTCACCTACGTGGTCTCCTTCACCTTCAGAAAAGTCCAGAACACGAAGGAATTTTGGTCATTTATATTTTCAGTGGTGAGTGACTTGGCTTGGAGCTGGGATAAGGGGCAAGATTGGTGATCTCCAAAGCCACAGCAGCTTCCCTGTTCATTTGTTGAACTGTCTGTCCTTAATGCACAGGAAATGGGAAACATTTACCAATGCCTCCCTCACTGCCAGGTCCTGAGTGATAAAAGCTTTATTTAAAGTGCCTTAAATTAGATAACTTATGCTTAGAGAGTCTGAAGTGGATGAAAATGGACTTTTTTTTCCCTTTTCTTTGGTACAGACAGCCTTGCTCTGCACAGTTGTCGCTGAAGTTGCCTTTTTCCTGGACCTTTACCTGGTCACCACCATCCTGCATTATGTCTTCTCCATCTTCATTCCTATTTATCCCCTTATTGGCTGCCTGATTTGTTTTATAAAGGTAAGGGGGCTCCAGGGATCCTTTCCAGAACCCTTGGAGACAGCTGGGGTTGGGTGGGTGTCTTTAGTGTGTCCTCTGCAGCCATTTAACACGGGAAGAATAACAGCTGCTTGGGGGAAAATCGCCTTTTTTCCTATTAAGCAAAGTGGTTTGGTTTTAAAATGGGGAAAGCAGAAAGTTTTCCATTAAATTTCCTTTCACTAAATGGAGGGAGCCTCCAAGAAAGATGGAGAGGGAATTTTAACAAGGGCGTGGAGTGACAGGACAAGGGGGAATGGCTTCAAGCTGACAGAGAGTAGGGTTGGATGGGATCTGAGGAAGGAATTCCCCTCTGTGAGGTGGGCAGGCCCTGGCACAAGTGCCCAGAGAAGCTGTGGCTGCCCCTGGATCCCTGGAAGTGTCCAAAGCCAGGCTGGACAGGGCTTGGAGCAACAGGGGGTGGAATGAGATGGGCTTTGAGGTCTCTTCCAACCCAAACCATTCCATGCTTCTGTGATATCCCGAGGAAAACCACGCGTTCCTCAGGGAGCAAACCCAGTGATGGGACGCGGGGTAACTGGGAGGGGGTGCCTGGAAAGCAGGAGCAGCCCCAGGGTTCGGATGGAGTTGTTTGATTTTAATTTTTGGAGAGTCTCTGCAGAGCTCAGGAGGTGCCTGAGCACCACGGCCTGAATGACTGAGATTAAAGCACGGTGTAGAATTCAGTCTCTGGTGGGTGATTATTCACCTGAACGTGTTTTTCCCTCAATTCCCAGGTCTCATGGAAAGGCAAGAGTGAGGGTGGGGGATACTCCCACCCCTGGGACCACGACCCCTGGGACCGGCTGCTGGTGGCAGTTCTGGCTGTGAGCATGGCGTTGGATTCTTTATTTTTATAAATAGGAAAAATTCCCTGTTTGCTGTAGGGAATTGTGGTTCCTGCTGGGATCCCCTTCTGTCCAACATCTTGATCAGTAAAGATTTGCTCTGATGCTCCTGCAGCACGAGCAGAGCCAGGAAAGCTGCTGTGCCCACCAGCTCAACATCTGCTGCTCCTGTGGCCTGATTAACACTGCCAGTATTAATTGTGATTATTATGGGAATCCCTGCTGATGGAGCAGGAACTCCGGAGCAGGGACAGTCCCCTCTCTGTGCAAAAACCCCAAATAATTGCTTTTAAATCTAAGCCCACCTTGGTTGTGCATCCTCAGACCCGCCGAGCAGCATTTAACGATATATTTAATATATTCTTGGCAACAGCTGCTCTTTGTGTGGTGGTGCAGAGCTGGGGCTTCTTGTCCCTCATCAGTTTGGTGGGGTCAGCCCCGAGGGCCCCGGCCTGGCTGGTAACCAGGGTGGTTTTTGTGTGCCTCAGCCCTATTTGCAGTGTGTGGTGTGGCTGTTCCTGCTGCGCTGCTTCGAGCTGAAGAACGGAGGGAGGACGGTGAGAGAGGATCCCTTCTTCAGGTGTGTGTCTTGAATGGTTCTTTTTTCGAGTCAGAGCCCAAAGAAACTGGTTTTGGAGGTGCTGCTGGTGGTGGTTGTCGCTAGTGGACACAGAAAAGACCACACGCAGGCAGGAGCAATGTGAGAAGAGAAAAGAACATGAGCTCCTTATTGTTTACAGTATTTATAGATTTCTTATTATTACAGTTGATTGGAAGGTGAGGTTGATGCCTCTTCAATCATATTGGCTGGACAAAGAGTCCATCAACCTTTTCTCCTCGTGGAAAAGGAATGTAAATACAAGAAACGGTTAGATAAACATGAGTTATTATTTACATCAAACTGTGAGAACTGTGAAGCTCTGACTCTAAAATATGCAAAACAATCAGAAGGCTGAGAGAGCAGAGTGACAGGTGGTTAAACTGGGGTGTGCAGTGGAAGAACTACACCACCTTTCATTGTATGATGCCTTATCCTGGGCTTAGAATTAAAATCCAAACACGGTTAGAGGGGAAAACGGGATTTTACCTCAGAGTTTATTAAGGATCCTTAGATCCAGGCAGGAGCATCCCGCACGAATGCTCCCTCCTGGACCGAGGCACGGAATGGACGTTGGGNAGTTACAATAATAACAGGTGTTATTTACATAAAGTGCGAGAATTGTAAAGTTCTGACTCCAAAACTATGCAAACAATCAGAAAGGCTGAGAAACAGGGCAACAGGCGTGCAGTGGAAGAACTACACCGCCTTTCATTGTATCCCATCTGAGACTCAGTCACTGCAGTGCAGGAATGGGGGGCTCATTTCCTTTTAAGTTCCATCGCTGCAAAAGCAGGAATTTTACAAGGATGTTCCCCACACAAAAGCAGGGGAGCTGCCATTCCCGTGGCACGCCAGGGGTGCACAGAGCTCAGCAGGGAGCTGACAGAGTGGCAGCCCCCGAGCTCGCGCCGCGCTGGGGTGAGCTGCAGGAATCTGCTCCTCCTGGCCTTGCCAAACACAAACGGCTTTGAGCAGCCAAGCCCTGAGCCAGCCTCAGCTGGGAGCTGAGCAGAGGCCTCGTGCTGTTTTCCTCCCCGTCAGAAAATGTTTTACCAAAGCCAAGACCTGGAAGTTCCCAGACGTCCCTCACGAGGAGAACGAGGATGAGGATGTGAAGGCGGAGAGGCTGCGAGTCAAAGAGATCCTGAGCAGCCCCAGGGGTGAGGAGGTAAAGCCTGGCTCTGCCCAAACCCCAAATCTGGAGGCTCCCCAGAGCTGCTGGGACCTGCAGCCGCTTCCCTCTTCCCTGCCAGATGCCAGCAATCCTGGTCAGCAGCCTGCACAAAGAGTTCGATGAAAGGAAGGAATTTCTTCTGGGGAGGAAAATAAAGAAAGTGGCAATCAAACATGTTTCGCTCTGCGTGAAGAAAGGTTGGAGTGCAGTTGCTTGCTGTTGAGCTGTTTCATTTGTAAAAACAACTCTTGGAACCATTTATCTGACCTCGTGGGCGATGGTTTGTGTCTTTCTTTAGGAGAAATCCTGGGTTTGTTGGGACCCAATGGAGCCGGGAAAAGCACCTTAATTAATATGCTCGTTGGAGAGATTGAGCCAACCAGTGGGCAGGTATGGTCCATGCTACAATTACATCAAAAATCAACCCATATTTCAGTTTTATTGTTATTATTGCAAGCCTTCCTGAGGGCGTTTTGCTAAACCCATGCAAAAACAGTTTGGAAATTCCTGATATTCTGGATAAAGGTCTGGGCCTTTTCCTCGCAGGTTCTGATGGGAGATTATTCCTCGGGGCTGAGCAGTGAGGATGACTCGGTGAAATTTTTGGGGTACTGTCCTCAAACGAATCCTCTCTGGCCAGATATCACACTGCAGGAACACTTTGAGATTTATGGTGCTATCAAAGGGATGAGCCAGGCTGATGTTAAGGAAGTCCTCAAGCGGTGAGTGAGTTCGTTAGAGAAATCTTTGTGGTTTAACTGACATTTCCTCAGCTTTTTTTATCTTATTGGTGCTTTCTTTGTGGGTTTTTTCCCCCCCTTCTTTTTTCCCCCTTCTTACCTTTCTTAATGCAATCTTTGTTTTCACTTAAATTTGGTTTTAAGCTTGGTTGAAATTCTGCGACTGTGAATTCGTAGGTGAGGAGATGGAGGTTCATCCACAGAAAATTCAATTGGGAGTTTTAATTTTGATGTATGGTTTTTTGAAGTTATTTTTTAAGGTTCTGAAGTATGAACAGTGACCTTTGTAGAAGCTGCAAGGAGGGGGAGTCCTGGGCTTGGAGCTGTTTCTGGGGTGTCACCACAGGCTCCTCCAGGACAGGTGGTTTTGTATGGAAGCTCCAATTCTGCTTTTTGCTCTGCTTTTTTTTCATCCTTGATACACAAATATTTGTACCTGAGCTCTTCCAAAGGAGCTGTTTGCATTCTCTGATGCGGGGGAAGCCAAACCATCCCCCTCCCAGCCTCTCACACCCGCTCTTCCCTCCCCAGCATCACCAGTGTCCTGGATTTAAAGGACCACCTGCAGAAAACAACGAAGAAGTTGGGAATGGGGCTGAAACGCAAGGTATGGGGGGCTCTGGGGTCGCTCTGGGGGTCACCAGTGTTATAAGTTGGAATAAATTTAGCCAGAGACTCCAATGATATGATTGGAAGTTTATTATAATTTTAGCAAGCGATAACAGGCAAACAGCGCTGGACAGTGTGGGCAAACACTTTCTGCTTTACCCACAGCTGCAACATCATTTATTCTATTGAGAGGTTAAGTACTCTTTCAGACTGTTACATATTCATTAAGCTCAGACAGTAATTTACACTTTACTTTAGCTCTTTCCTTGATCTTCGCACCTTCTCGCTGAACGGGCGCCTTCTCAGAGCTCCTGGATTACTTCTAAGTCAGAAGCAGGGATCCTCCTTTCCTTCAGCTGACACTTTCTTTGGCGGGGTGTAAATTTGCGAGATAACACACTTCCTGGAATGTCGTGGCTCATCTTCCTTATCACTTTAACATGCCTTGCTTCTTCGGCTCTGTGGTTCATTAACTTAAGGCATTTATTACCATAGTACAAGCATTCCGAGGTTACAATACATTCTAACTTTATTCTCACTCAGTTACTATTTTACATAACATATTACCACTAATGAATGTTAATTCTATATTAGTGAAAACCGGCGTTTATCGTCCATTTATTCATCACGAGATTTATGTGAACAAACTTATATGCCTTTATTACAACCAGCACCCTCCCTGGCCTCACGCTGCCCCTCTGCCTTCCCCCAGCTCTGCTTTGCCCTCAGCATGCTGGGCAACCCGCGGGTCACGCTGCTGGACGAGCCCTCCACCGGCATGGATCCCAAAGCCAAGCAGCACATGTGGTGAGTGAGTGCTGGGCCCCCGGAGCCAGCCCGGCCTGGGCTGGGCTGTCCCTGCTGCCACCAGGGAGAGCTCCGCAGGGAATAACACACGAAGATCATCCACTTCCACCCCCCTGCCATGGGCAGGGATATCTTTCACTAAAGCAGGAATAATTTCTGCCCAAGATCCCATATCTCTCTGCCCTCTGGCAGTGGGAAGCCATTCCCTGTGTCCTGTCCCTCCATGCCTTGTCCCAAGTCCCTCTCCAGCTCTCCTGGAGCCCCTTTAGACGCTGGAATGGGCTCTAAAGTCTCCCCAGAGCTTCTCTTGTGATTGAACACCCCCAACTCTCAGCCTGGATCCATAGCAGAGGGGCTGTAGCTCTTGGAGCATCTCCTTGGCCTCCTCTGGACTCACCCCAGCAGCTCCTCCTGTGCTGGGAGCCCCAGAGCTGGACACAGGACTGCAGGTGGGGTCTCCCAAGAGGGGGAGAATCTGCCCAACCTTCATGGCAGGTGCAGTTCAGCTGTGTCCTGTCCCAGAACAGCTCGGGAATTAAAAGCTTGAAAGTAGAAAGAAATCCTTAAAATAACCTAAGGAATACAGATTCGAGCCATCTTTGGGAAATTCAGGTGTTAATTGTTGCTGTGGGAGTAGCATTAATCCATAAATAAAGGGTCCATCACAGTCCACCTTTCCTACTAAGCCAGGATTTGCTGTTCCCTGCCAAAGGTTTTTATTCGGGGATGGTTTTGGTTGTGTTTTGCAGGCGGGCAATCCGAGCAGCCTTTAAAAACAAGGAGAGAGCAGCAATCCTGACCACGCACTACATGGAGGAGGCAGATGCTGTCTGTGACCGTGTGGCCATCCTGGTGTCAGGGCAGCTCAGGTACCACCAGGGCCCCTCTGGGGGAGGGCACACAGGCAGCTGGCACCTGGGATGTATTCCTCTGAAAATACAGATTATTTTGTACCTTAAATTTGGAGTGAAATTAATCCGTAACAGCAAAAAAGGTCTGTTTGAGGCGAGGCTGTTCTCGAGCACAACTTGTATGTTCTGGCTGTAATTCGTAGGTGTATAGGCACCGTCCAGCACCTGAAGAGCAAGTTTGGCAGAGGGTACTTCTTGGAAATGAAATTAAGGGAAGCAGCAGACGTGCAGCAGGTGGAGTATCTGCAGAGCCAGATTTTGCACATCTTCCCCAACGCCAGCCGCCAGGAAAGGTGAGGTTGGACAGATACCCAGAAAATACTGATATTAATAAAACCCTCTGATTTCACAGCAGCCCCGTGGCACTGGGAAGGGAACGTGAATATTTACACGCAGCTTAGAAAAAATGAAGAATGAAAAAGAGGAAGGGATCTGGAAGGCAGCAGAGCCAGGGCTGCCAGGGCGGGGGCCGGGAGCCCGCGCAGATGTTCGGCACGGAGGAAGCAAAACTGGATTTCTGCATAGCTGTTGCCTGACAGCTTCCTCCTGGGGCAGGGCCCCCGGGACAGGGCTGAAATCCGAGTCTCTGACTCACTGCCCTTACCTGGAAATGCCTGAGGTCTCTGGGGTCTGTGTTGGAGGGTGGGCTGGCTGCTGTTCCACCAGCAGCTCTGAGGTTCTGCCATGTGCACCCGAGGGTTTGGCTCGGTGGCTGGAGAGACTCCACAAAGGGCAGAGCATGAGGAGTGTGATCCTTGAGGGATCGTGAGATGGTCCTTGCTCAGACGTGGGAGGTGGGAGGGTGGGAGGGAGCTCCCTCTCCAGCAGCAGCCGTGGGGGGCAGAGCAGAGCAGCTCCCCGTGCTGCTGTCGGGCTTGCGGGAGCGGCTGCACGATGCAAACTTGCAGGGCGTGCTGTGACCTCCCAGCTCAGCTGAAAGGCAAAACCTCCGGTGTAGGAGCTGGTGTGGGTTGGACGGTTGAGATGGATGGAGACGAGAGATCTCTGGAGTCAGGTCTTGGAGTATGCAGTTTATTCAAAGGGCGTGGGTGCAGGAGTGTAAGAGTGAGTGCAAGAGAGTAAGTAAGAGAGTCAGAGTATATGAGAGTCAGAGTATATGAGAGCATAGGAGTATGAGTGAGAGAAGTTCTCGGTGCAATACAATAAATCTTCTTCTATGCTGAATATTCTAATTTCCACTAACCAATCTAGTACAAGATACAAATTCTATAGCATTTACATACAGCCNAGAATCTTTTGCCAGGCAATCATATTTATAAGGCTTTCCTGTTTCATCCTCCCCAACACTCCGGACTCTGCGAGTTCCAGGCAGCAAATCTGCCATGAGTAAGCAGAATATAAGTGACTGAATGTGAGTGGAAAAGCATGAACTTACAACAGTCTCAGGGGAGGTCCCAGCTGACGCACCTGGAGCTGCATCACTCCCCTTCTCCTGTGTGATCATGACAGTCAAAATGCCCGGAGTAACCTTCAGAAAATAAGTTAAAATCCATTCCACTGGGTATTAATATTTTTACTTTGAGTGATTTTGCTTGAAGCTAAATTCGTTTTGCCTCTTTGTTCCAGTTTTGCTTCTATCTTGGCGTATAAAATCCCGAAAGAAGATGTACAGTCGCTTTCACATTCTTTTTCCAAGCTGGAAGAAGGTAATGGAGCACTTGCCATACATCACACGCACAAATCCTTTTGTCTCCCCTAACTGACACTTTGGCCATGTGGTGTCACTCCTCCATTTCTGTTCCAAATATATTTTATTTATTTTTCTTTTATTGTTGTTGTCCCCGACTCTGTTTATTGTGAAATCAAGAGTGAGTAAAGTGTCCCTAACTCTGCTCATATCGATTCTTTCACCAGTAAAACACGCCTTCAACATCGAGGACTACAGCTTTTCTCAAGCAACACTGGAACAGGTGTGTTAAATTCTATTTTGTGAGTGTAAACCCTGCCAGGTGAAGGTGTCAGAGGGCAGGGTTAGATATGGGATATCGGGAAGGAATTCCTCCCTGTGAGGGTGGGGAGGGGCTGGGATGGAATTCCCAGAGAAGCTGGGGCTGCCCCTGGATCCCTGGAAGTGTCCAAGGCCGGGCTGGACGGGGCTTGGAGCAACCTGGGACAGTGGGAGGTGTCCCTGCCCGTGACAGGAGTGGGATGGGATGGGATTTATGGTCCCTTCCAACCCAAAGCATTCCATGATGACAAGCCCTGTGCAGGCAGCTCATCCCCCAAGCTCTGCTCTCAGGCCACCGAGGCCACTTTGCTGATGCCTACTGGGGCATTTCTGGGAAAATAAATTCCCTTTTTTCAAAGTGAATCACATCTGCCAGCTCTCCAGCTCCTCTTTATTCCCATTTTCCCCTCTAAAAAGAAGAGGCCAACTGCAGTGACTGGAAGAAAGCAAATGTGTGGTATTAGTGGAAAAGCTGCTCTGGTTATTCCAAGAATGGGCATTTGCTGTTTGTGGCTGGAAGGAGGGTGAAACTGAGGCTTGTTATTGCTTACTGTGGATTAATTATTGCTGACAATTAATGTCCTTAAGTGTTGAACTTCCTTTTCATTGTGCTCTTGAAGAAAAGAGGTGGGAGGGCAGGAATAAGGAGAAAAACCTCAAAATACTGAAAATTCACTACTCAGAGATGAAGCAATACATCGAGGATTTTAGCATGAGTTGTATTTGTGACCAAGGAAGTTCCTACAAGGAACATGGGGCCTTTTCCATGTTTTCCAGGTGTTTGTGGAGCTTGCTAAGGAGCAGGAGGAGGAGGACAGCAGCTTTGGCACCCTGAACAGCAGCCTGTGGTGGGACAGGACGCAGGAGGACCGAGTCATTTTCTGAGCTCCTCGCGCTCGTGTCGGTGCCAGCGCCGATGCTCTCTCTGCTCCTCGGAGCTGGGGTGGGCAAGGACAGCTGGGTTTGGAAGGCCTGAGCGTGTCCCACCATCCTGGCCTTGGGAACAACGCCGCAGGAGCGGTGAGCGTCCCGCTGTTCCTCTGGCTGTCCCGAATCCCTCCTTCCCTCGCTGTTCCCGGTCTGTGTTGGGCAGGAGGGCACTGCCACGGCAGCCGGGCGTCTCCTGGTGTTGGTGGCTGGGGCAGGAGCTCCCACCTGCCTTCCCTTGGCCCTGCTGGGCCAGAGGTGGGGCCGTGCTTCAGGAAATCCTGCGTGTGAGCAAAGCCGGTTGCTGCTGGAGCATCCTGCCCCGCGGGGTGGTTTGCAGGGTCTGGCCGTGCCCTCAGGTGGGCACTGCTGCCTGTCCTGCTCACCCATCCCTGTGAGATCCTGCTCCTCCACCAGCTGATCCATCCCTGCTTCTGCTTTGAAGATGCACCTGCTTAGAAGAGAGGGGGGAAACCACTGCAGAGTCACTGTCCCACGGCAAGGAGGGTCCTGAATTGCACCGCGAGCTCGGCTTGGCGTCCCACCAGCGTGAAGATGTTCATTTGCAGACACAACTTGGCACCTGTTGGCACTGCCAGCCCTCTCCCCTGCAGGCTGGCAGCTGTGTGCTGCCCTGTGGGTGCCACTGGGGTTTGTCATGCATGCTGGGGGGCACAGCGGGTGGGCAGAGTGGAAGTGCTCCTTCCCCTGCTTGGTTAAAAGTACAAAGACACGACTGACACTGGCTAAGCACCAGGCACCCACGAAAAAACCATCCACTTATTTTCCTGTGCTATAGCTAAGCAGACGAGGGGAAATTTAATCTTCATTTTCATGAGTTGAGATAAGGATTACTGAAAAAAAAACCACTTTAAGGCAAAAGAGGTTCAAAACTTAAACAGTATAAAGACGATTTATTATTAAGAGAATTAAAGGTAAAAAGGGTAATGAGAACCAAAGCAAACTTTCAAGACACCTTTCTTCCCGTCTTTCCACCAACCACGCAAGGAAACAAAACATGGGCATTAGGTCAGTATTTCACTTCTTAAAAGTCTTTATTCAGTACGCTTAAGGAAAAGAGTTTCTTCTGCTGTGCTGTGGGATCTTTCCGTGGGAGATAGTTCTCTGCGAGCTTTTCTAGTGTGGCTTTAACTTCCACAAGCAGCAGTCCCACCCAACCCTGCTGCAACCTGAGTCCCTCCCACAGGTCAAGCAGTCTTCCCACAACTGCTCAGCAGGGTCATTTTAGTGGAGTTTAGTCTTTTAGGGATGAGCTGTTCTAGTTCAGAAGCGAAGGCTCTCTACCTCTACAAGCAAGGGTTACCTCTCTCTGTTTGAGTTCCTCACTAGATGACAGCTTTTCAGCATCCACGCGCTCCAGCACGAGTACTCTTCTTCATGGGCTGCGCTTGGATCTCTGCACCCGCCGTGCACCTCATGAATTACAGGGACACAGTTTGTTGTGTTATAGTCCTCACCACGGCTCGCAGGAGAATCTCAGCTCCGGCTCTTGGAGCACCTCCTCCCTCTCCTCTTTCACTGACCTCAGTGCCGCCATGTTGCTTTTCCTCACGTGTTTCCTCACTTTTCCTCCGACTTGGAAGAAAGTCGGTGTCTGTAATTTGCAATTGAGGGGTTGATCTTGTCCGGGCTCACCATGTCCCTCGCTGCTGGCCGCGTGGTCCCTGCTGGCCCCGTACAGGTGGCTCTGGCCTCAGGAGGGGCCTGGCCGTGCAGTTCCAGCCTCAGGAGGGCTCTGGCCACGCAGTCCTGGCCTCGGGAAGGGCCCCGGCCTCGGAAGGGCCCCGGCCTTGGGAAGGGCCCTGGCCTCGGAAGGGCCCTGGCCTCAGATGGGCCTGGCCTCGCCTTGGAAGGCCCCAGCTGTTCGGCCCCCACCAGGATGGGCCCCAGTATCCGCCTCACCACCCCTCGGGAGAAGAAAGAGCTTCCCGCCCTTTTTCCTTTCTGAAATAGTCATCACAGAGGCATTACCAACTTGTCTAATTGGGCTGGTAACCTGCTCATCGTCAGAGCCTCCAGAGATTGGCTCTGTGCCGGACATAAAAGTTTCAAGCAGCTTTTTCTCCTACCCACTAAAGCTAGGCTGTGTTAAACCAACACGCTGTCCTTATGGGGTTTGCAGAGATGTGATTCTGCCTTGTCTCCATTAAAAACAGTCTGATTCTTCCCCTGGCTGTAACGATGTGTGTCCTGCCAGCTGCTCTCACACACAGAGCTTTGGAGATGTTTTCCTTTCCCTTGCCAGCACGTTCATGAGCAGCAGTGTTTCTCAGTCCCTCGTTGTTGTGGTTGCAGTCAGGGACGTTTGCTTGTGCCTGGCCTGGAAGTTTGTCACCCCCCTTTGTCAAACCCCAAATAAAATGGTCCCAATTCACAGCCTCATCCACAAGAAAGGTGCCTTTGGTTTGCATAGAAGCACTAAGAAGAGTAGAATATGTGGTCCTTCAGCCTGAGAAATGACAGATGTATGTGGAGAATATATTATTTTTTTGGTTTTTTCTACACAAAGCTATCATCACTTTTTTTAGTTTTGTAAGGTGAAATTAAATATTGCTCCCAGTTCATTTTGCTCTGCAATGAACAGGTACAGAGATGTGTTTATATTGAGACATTGGCTTCATAAGTCATATCATTTATGTATCTTCACTTTAAAGTTAGAAAAGACCTTTGTATTTCTTGAGAAAACTCAAAAACATGGGTAACATCGGAGTTGTGTGTCCCAGCAGTTTGTAATTATCAGGCAGTAGTGTGTGTGGTATGTCTGATAAGGGTTTATCAGTGTGTTCAGCCAAAATCTGTTAATTCATTGATTTCTTATATAGGGAGATGTGAACTCTTTATGTACAATTTTACTTCCTCTTTCGTACCTGTTGGCTGCATATAAATGCACAGCTTTGGGCTCGCAGTTCAGATTTGAGCCCAAGCCCTGCAGAAAGCCCTGGACATCCCATTTGCTTCCCCAGGGAATCACAGCCCTGGAAATGAGGGATGAAAGGACAGGATTAAAGCACCAACCTCCAAACTGCAGCTGCAGTGCCGCCTGGCTGGGGTGAAACTTCCCTGTCAGAAAACACCCCAAATTCAGGTGTTTTACTTATTTAGCCCCAGCCCTGCTGCTGGCTGGGAGCTCTGAGCTTTTTCCTTTATTTGGAGCAGTTTGGGACTCAGAATTCTGTCTGTTGGCACTTTCCCATGCAGGTGATGCACAAGGTCAGTGCGTTTTTTCCAAATCCCACATTTCTTTGGTCTCTTTTTGCCAGTAGTGTTCCAGCCAAGTGTCACCTGCCCATCAATCCAGCACGTTCTTGTCACATGGATTTAGGGAAGTACAGTGTGACCTGTGAGCAGCCTTGGTGTCTGCCTTGAATTTATTCTTTAACTTGGAGTTAATAGTCTGTAAAATAGTTCTGTGCTGTCTGGGTGATGTCACCCTGTTTCATATATTTCCGTATTTCCTCACGTTTCAGATGTGAAGAGTTTGGATTAGAAGCTCAGTTTGGTGCTGTTGTTTATGTTGGAGGAGCCCAGTGGATGGCGGCACTGGTTTTTGTGCAGCTACATAAAGGACAAAGAATTTGGCTCGTTAAATTAATTCCATATTTGGGCGGGATCTTCTTGGCCTGGTGACATTGTGTGTCAAACTGGGGTGAAATTCCACCCCAAAACATCACTGTCCTCATAGTGCGTTGTATCAGAAGTGTTTCAAAGTGTCATGAGGTGTCTCTAATTGCCAGAATAGGGAAAAAACCAGGCAAAATTAAACCAGGGAGTGCCTGGGAACAGGAGAGCTTCATTGCTGGGATTTGAAGCCCTTTTGTTCAGCTGTTATCAGTGGCACGCCAAATCCCACCCGTCCAACACACACCCAGCCTGTGCTCCCAGAGATAAACTGGATTTGGGGGGATTTGGGGTAAATCGAGAAAATTGGGGTCCCCATTCCCAGGTGAGATGGTTGGAGCTGCCGTGCAGGGCTGTTGTGAGTGGCTGATGTCCCCAAAGCTTGGAAAACGCGTTCGCTTCGTGGTGTTGTTACAAGGTTGTATTTTTCTATGGAGAGTTTAACGTGTCCGGTTTTGTTTGCATTCCCAAGAAAAGTCCTTATTTAGGAGTCTCTCTGTACAGCAAGTGAGATTTATTGCACGGCCAACATCCAGAGCCCGGGCAGCAGAAGCAGAAGGTGTCAGGCCTGATGGTGACATGTTTGTGACGCTCCTCCTGCTGTTGGACCGTGCGCAGGTAATTTTACACACTTGCCTTTCTTTCACCGTTTGGCTGTACTTGTAAAGTTGAGGATTTTCCTTTCCCAGCGGGAAGTACTTCCAAAATAAAGATGGATTGGGTTGTTAAACGCTTGGCTTTCTGTGGCGTGGCTGTTTTGCTGTGCTGGAAATGGGGATGGTTTTCAAAATTCCGGGTAGATTTTGGGGTGCACCAGAGTTTCAGGTGGTTGGGCTCAGGCAAGAGCGTGGGGGGCCCTGGCTCTTGGCATGGCCAGGCCTCTCAGGCTGCAGTATTTACATATTTTTGACTGGATTTGGGGGAATTTTGCAGTGTTGCAACACGGCGGGGTTCGACCGCCCGCAGTTGTGTCGCGTTCCGCAGCCGGATTCATTCAGCCCATCTCGGGGCTAGCAGTGACCCCGCGGCAGCTGCGTGCTCCTGGCATGGCACATTGTCCATCTGCAGGGATGAATCACCTCCAGCCACTGGAAAATTAACCCCAGCGAGAAAAAAAAACAATTCATTTTTGTGCTTGGAGCTGTGCCTGAGGTGAACTCGCTGGGTGGGTGCTGGCTCTGGGGTGAGGGGCAGTGAAAGGGGGGAGGTTTGGATGAAGGTGGGACATGAAATGTGCTCTGCAGGGATGGAGGACACTGTCTACTCGTGGGATGTTCTGTGGGACTGCCAGGTCCCTGGACAGACCGTGCTGAGGAAGAGGAGGAGGTGGTCACCTCCAGCCTCGTGGGTCAGTGAAGGGTGCAGCAAAATAAAAGGGGTTTGTGCTCCTTGAGCCCCTCAGTGCGGAGGAAAAGAACCCCAAGGAAGTTTAATCTGAGCTTGGGGACAGCTCCCAGCATTTCATACTCGTTTGTTTCTGATGGTGTGGAAGGGCAGTGTGCCATGCATTTTTTTTTTTTTAAGCTGTAAAATTAATTCGTTCCCTTATAATGCTGCTTTTAAGAGATGTCCAGAAAGCCCCTGATTTAACATGCTGAATTTCCCTTTGATAAGGGTTTGCTGGAACTCTCACTGTTCCTTTTTCCTTTGCTTGGCATGTCCCCCTGGAAGGGTCTGGCTCCATTCCCAGCCCATCTCCTCCTCCTGGCAGATACAAAGTCTGGTCCCGAGTGCCCTTCTCAGAACTCCTGCGGCGCATCTGCTTTGGGGTTTTCATTAATGATATTTTGAGATGCTCTGTGCCCTCCTGCTGCTGCTCAGTGAAGCCCTGAGGGGTTGGGGTCCTACCTCAGCAGCAGGGCCAGGAGCAGGATGGCAAACCCCAAGGAGTGCTTGGAGCAGGTGTCATTTTTATGTGAAAAGGCATTTTCTGTAAATAATGTTCAGTCCAGGCAGGGCTCCCACACTGAGGCACAGGTCTTGGTCAGAAAAGTGCTATTTTTTGGCAAAGTGCATCTCAGATGGGCTTTTTGCAGTCATGAGGAGCCTTCCTCGTTGCTCCCCTGTTGCCCAGGGTGAAGGGATGCTGGAAAACGCTTCTGCTCCTCTCCTAAATGAGCTCATGCCTGGAAAAATGAGTAAATCAGCAGCTGCAGCACAGCCCTGGCCTTTTGTTGAGCAACAACCAGACAGCCCTTGTGGTTTGAGGCAGCTCTGCAAATCAGATGCACAATCCTCAAGCTGTGGAAGTTCTAGGACAGTCAAATTCGTTTAACTCATTGAATTATCCCGTGGCCATGCACTCTTCCAGCTCGTTTGGACTCCCTGGCTTGTCTGATTTCGTCACTTCCCTGTTTTGAATGCAGATCCACTGGAAAGACGTTTTGTTTTTAAAAAGTTTTGTTTTGTTTTTAACACGCTCCAGAAAGGAGAAAGCTGTGCGGCAGCTGCTGGAAAAGCAATTAAAAGGAGTGGAAATTGGGAAAAAAAATCGCTCAAAACAACGGGGAAAGGAGAAAGAAGAACTAAAATCCCGCTGGTCCTGGGATGCAGCATTTGTCTCAGTAGAGGAAGGAGCATTTGCTGAGTCAGGCTCTGGGCACGATGGGGACAAGGCAGCAGAGTTTTCCCTCTGGAGAAGCTGGGACAGGGACAAGGTGGCTTTGCCACCTCTCAGGAGTGAAGGTTCTCCCCATCCCAGGCCACCCCAATCTGCTGCCTGGTGGGAACATCTGCAAGAGTTGAGCTAAATCCTCCAAACCGTGGTGTAAACACCCCCAGGCTCGGGGCCAGCTGGTTGTAGGTGTCGTTCCAGCGTTGGGTCATCGCTCCAGAAGTTTTGGGAGGGTTTGCCCGGGCGGTGACGTCAGGCTGGAGAGGGGCATGGCCACCGGGCTGGGCCACGCAGCTGAGCCTCCCCGGGGCTGAAAAGGGACGGGAGCCCGGACACCTCAGAGCTGGAGGAGACCTTGTCCCAATGGAACACACACCGTCAGGTAAGGAGTTCGATATTTCTCCTTTTTTAAAGGGAAAATTAATTTAGAAATTAAAATAGGAACATTCTCCCTAGCTTCATGCAGGGGTTGAGCTTGATGATCAGTTTTTCCTAATGAATGCTTTATGACGCTGAATGCATAAAAGTTGCACCTTCCAGCTCTGTTCTCTGGTGGACTACAAGTTCACATCAAAATATTTCAGAGGCAAAGGAGCAAAAATACTCAGCTTTTCTGTGTGTGTGTGGATTTTGGCTGTCCCCGTGGATGGGCTTTGGCTGCAGGTGCAGAGCTGCAGGTTGAGCACTGGCTGATGATCCCTCCCTCTGCTCTCCTCCTCCTGCCTTGCTGTCACTTGAAGCATCTCAAAATGCGAACCCCCCAAATTTCACTTCTCTGTATGAGCTGAAGTGCTGAGGTTTGGTGAAGGGCAGGCTTAGAGTTGTTATTTTCAAGTCGGGAGTAGGAAAAAACAACTTGTTTCAAAGTTTGTGTGTTGGAGCGGCGTCAGTGCAAATCTCTCTCGGATTTATCAGAAGCAAACACAAAAATCTGCAAGAACTGGCAAACAGGAGGGGGTGGAAAGAGCACCTCTGCACTCTCCACGTGCAGGGATTAATCCTTGGCTCTGGGAAAGCCAGTGGATCCTCTGGGGAGTGTGGGATGCAGCATGGATTGCCCCCTTTGAACCCAGCACTGAGAGGCTCCTGAAGAGCAGCTCCATTTCAGGAACTAAAATCATAAACTCCAGGAATACTCTGGGCTGGAAGGGACCTTTAAATTCATCCAGTCCAACCCCCCTGCAATGAGCAGGACATCTTCAAACAGACCTCAGTGAGTTAAATTTACAGAGGAAAATAGTCTGAAGAGATGCCAGAGAGGAATCCCTGAGATAGTAAATAAAGGGATTATCTGGGATGTGCCTTCCTGGGACAGCTTCTGGTAGAGCAGAGCTGCACATGGGGTCCAGCAGAAGTTATTGCAACACCTTGGCAGTGTGTTCCTGGAGAGCAGGAAGTTTGGATGCATTTAATGAGCCTCAGGAGACATCCAGCTTTACAAGTGATGCTCTTGACTGGATTAAAGTTTCCCAAACATCGTTGCCTCCAGATCAGTTTCTGATGTGTTTATTTTGCCTTCTGAATCTGAAGTTTTGAGCCTCAGGCCTTGCAGAGGATTCTGTCTTGCTTATCTTTTTTACCTTTTTGGTGATTATCTAATAGATTAATTAGATAGCTAATTTGAAGCTAATAATAGCTAATATTTATTAGGTATCTGATTGAAAGTTAAATTCTGCAACATTTGTAGGCAGCATCACTTGCTTGAATTCCTGGCTTTAGACGTAGCTCCCAGTGGTATTTGGTTCTTGCTCCACAGGCAAAAAGTAAATTCAAACTGGGAGAAACTTAGTTAGAATTTTCTAAAAAGCCTTAGATTAGCTCCATCATTTTTAAAATTAAGTATTTGTTGTGACTGTAGAAATTCAGTCTTTTAAAGACCATCATTTTTTCCTTCTTATCCAAATACCACCACTCTTCGTTTACTGCCCAAACAACCTGGGCTGAGCTGGTGCTTTCAGTTCAAGACTGAAATCCAGACCTGGGCAAAAACACCCAAAGTGACACTTCCTAGAAATCCCTTCCTATTTACCTTTGACCTTCAGGGCAGGCAGCAGTGGGAAGTGTGGGAGGAAGCTGCAGGCAGGGAAAGCAGAGCACCCGGGGATGAGATGAGATGAGATGAGATGAGATGAGATGAGATGAGATGAGATGAGATGAGATGAGATGAGATAAGCCCTGGGATAACACACAGAAGGTAAACAGGGATCCTGGATCCCTTGGCCCCGCAGTACACAAATGTTTAATTCTTCCAGAAAACAAGCACTGAAGGGAACAGAGTAGTGGAACCCTTTATTAACTCCAGCTGCCCAATCCATGAAATCAGGAAGCGCTGCCCAAGGGGAAGGGAGCACTCTGAGGTCGCTTTGATTTTGAGTTTCAGCCATTTTGGAGGATTAAACCACAAAAACATGTTGGGAGGTTCCCTGCCCTGCTCTCCTGGGAAAGGGGATGAAACCCATTGCTCTGAACTTGCTCCTGTTCCTGCTGCTTGGCCACGTGATTAAATCTGGAGCTGAAATAAATATCCCAAAGAAATACTCCCGGCTCAGTATTTGGGAGGATATTAAGGAGCACGTGGGTGTTCTAATGCTGCCCCGCTCCAACTGCATTAAAGTTCCTTAATATTTGGGTGAAAACAGAGCAAACTGGTCTCTTACCAGCCTGGTGAAGGCAGACAGTGGCAGCCTCTATTTTAGGCTATTTTCAGCATCTCCCCAGTGTTTGTAACGTGATTCAGGGTCTGGTTCAGAGCCCAGAGCACGTGAGCCTTGCCAACAACCACGCGTCTGAGGCAAGGCACAAATTCACTCTCTGCAGTGAAACGTGGGAAGGGAGCAGTTGTCTCATTCCACAAAGCGTCTTTGGGATGAGGAAGGATGAGTCTGGATGAGGAAGGATGAGTCTGGATAAGGAAGGATGAGTCTGGATGAGGAAGGATAAACCTGGATGAGGAAGGATGAACCTGGATGAGGAAGAATAAACCTGGATAAGGAAGGATGAGTCTGGATGAGGAAGGATGAGTCTGGATGAGGAAGGATGAACCTGGATGAGGAAGGATGAGTCTGGATGAGGAAGGATGAGTCTGGATGAGGAAGGATAAACCTGGATGAGGAAGGATGAGTCTGGATGAGGAAAGATGAACCTGGATGAGGAAGGATGAGTCTGGATGAGGAAGGATGAGTCTGGATGAGGAAGGATGAACGTGGATGAGGAAGGATGAACCTGGATTAGGAAGGATCAATCTGTGCACATGGGAGAGGCAGCTGAGTCCAACCGAGCTCTCTGCTCCCCTGCATGATCTTGGACTATTTCCTTCGAATCTTAGTTGTCCAAAGTTGAGGAGACAAGTTCTCCCCCTGTGGCATGTTACTGGCTTCCTCTGAAGTGGTATTTACCCAGGTAAATATATCAACTCCCAGTAACCTGTTTTATTCTAAATGGTACCATTTTCTCTCTCATCTTAGCCGGAAAAATGCAGGCAGTATCCAAGAAAGCCTCACAAATATTTCAGCAAACCTGTGCTCTCCTCTGGAAAAATATTCTTCTGGTGTGGAGGATGAAGGCCAAAAGTTGTCAGGCAAGTGTCGGTCCTTCCAAAGGGAAATCAGGATTTCCGCTACAAAGTATTTTTGCATTGCATTGTCTTTGTGTGAGGGGATATGAGAAGGCTCAGCTGTGGTTCCCTGGGAAATGTCAGCAGTTCCTTCTTCCTGTGACACTACAAATGTGCCTCGTGACAAAGCTGGCTGCTCGCTTTTGGTTGTTGATCCTGCCCTGTCCACAGGAACACAATGTCCAATTCATGGCTGCAGTGTCAGATTATCCACAGACCTCGCTGGCTCCGGGACTAAGAAAACATGTTTTCCATCTGAAACCTTCCTGAGATTTTAACACCATCACACCTGTGGGACAGCTCTCCCTCGTGCACAGGGAAAAGGCCGGAGGAGCTGGACTGGGCAGCAGGGTCGGAGCTGGGTTAGAAGGGTCCTGGAGGAGCCTCCCCACAGCAGCAATTCCCTGGGCTGCCCCTCACCTCTGCATTTCCTTCCTTCCCTCCAGGAATGGGTGGCATCGCTGGTTTTCCTGTACATCCTGCGGGACTCAGCGGGTCTGATCATGTACTACTCCAGCGAGGAGATCCCCTACAAATTCCTGGGGCGCCTGGACGACCCGGCCTTCAACGCCACGGGGGTGACACTGATGTACACCCCTGCAACCGACACCACCAGGAGAATTATGGCAAAAGTGGCTTCCAGCTCGGCACTGAGGGGTAAATGCTTTTAAATTCCAGCTGCAGTGTCTGAACTGGCCCTGACCCACCCTCGTGGTGGGGAGGGACAAGAGCATTCGTCCCACATGGTGTTTGAGGGAGCAAACCGTGGTGATGCCCATTTTCGTTGTTGCCTGAATAATCAGAGTTTCAGCTGCACTGGTTTTATTCCTTTTTTTTTTTAATATTATTTATCTATTCTAATGGCAGGTGTCATAATAGAAGAGATGGAAAACGAGAAAAAAATGGAAGAAAAAGGAATTTTGGAGGATGAAATGATCGGTGTGATTTTTAAGGATGACTTCTCCTACACTCTCAGATTTCAAGTGGCCAGAGGGGTGTTTCCCAATGAAGGCTTTGAGCACATCGGTAACAAAATAAATGAAACCACAGACTTTGATTTTGCTTTAAAAACAGTTTAGCTGGATTTCTGTGCTGCTGTGCCACCCCTATGGGATGGAGGCTGCATGTGCCAAATGGCTCAAGAAAGAGTTAAAATTTGAGGGTTTGTCTGTAAAAGGAAAAAAATATCAGAGAAAAAAGTTTGAAGAACAGAAATGTCATCTACAGTCAGAGAATCAGAGAATCCCAGAATGGGTTGGGTGGGAAGGGAGCTCAAAGATCATCCAGTGCCCTTTTGCCCCTCTCCTTTTTATACCTCAACACATCAAATCATGCCTGGAAAAGGAGAATTGTGTGTGCATTAATGTCCCTCCAACATACAGGGCACAGCCAGAAATTTAACACATTCAAAGATAAAAGGCTGAGTAAATCCCAATCTTGATTTCCTGACACTTGGGTAAAACACATTTTCAACCCCACGTGTTATGCACAAGTATTTATATGCACAAGTATATGGAAATGTATTCATTAATAGTGAGTAATGCTTTTTAAAATTTTGTTTCCTCAACAGAAACCTGCTGGGATTTTTCAGCAAGTCACTGCAAAGTTCCTCGGTACTGGTACGGGGGGTTCCTCTCCGTGCAGTCCAGCATTGATGCAGCAGTCATAGAAGTAAGTGTGCTCCTGGGGCAAAAGGTGTTTTGCTGTTCTTTCCAGGGTTCTGTGTGAACTTAAAAACCAAACAGACAGAAACCAAACTGACTAAACCAAAACCCAAGAAAACCACCGAGCCAGTTCATTTTTCGCTCCCTAAAAGGGTTCAAGGCCAAGTTGGACAGGGCTTGGAGCAACCTGGGATAGTGGGAGGTGTCCCTGCCCATGGCAGGGGTGGAACAAGGGGATTTTTAAGGTCCCTTCCAACCCAAACCATTCTGGGATTCTGTGATGCTCTGATTTTTTGTGATCATTAACTTCTTAAATACTTAGGGTAATTCAAATTTAAACAAATGACAGATCATTCTCATGGCTTGAGGCAGTGAATGGAAGGATTTAATGGTGTTTATTGCAAGGCAGTACAAAAAGATACCAAATCCTGGTTATTTGTTTATAAACACACCTTTTGGAGTGACAAACTCATAATTTTAATGCTTAAAACCCGCTGCTTGTTCTGAAGTTGGCTGTTCCACTGCAAAAGTGAAATTAATGACTGATTTCTTTTCTTTAGATGAAAACCAACCACTCTGTCTGGAAAGAAATGAAGTCAGTTACTGGAGTTCATCTGAAAAGCTCCATGATGAAACCTCTGTTTAAACTGGATTACTTTTGGTTCATCATCTGTGCCATACTGAGCTACTGCCCGTACATGCACTTCCTATCAGTGAAAGTTCTCAAGGAGAAGAAGAAGCTGAAGATATTGATGAGAGCAATGGGTCTGCAGGATGTTGCCTACTGGTAAATCTCAGAAATTAATGTGTAATTGCAGGGATTATTTTATCAAGTGTATGGAGCAACCTGGTCTGGTGGGAGGTTGGCAGAGGCTGGAATCAGGGGATCTATGAGGTTCCAGAACCATTCTGGGATTCTCTTTGCTGGGGGACCTCTGTTTCCAAGCCTGTTGCTCTGAGACAGGCTTTTTGTAGTTGTTTTGTTGCTCTTCTCCCCCCAAAAAGGGGGAGGAGGCCTCCTCGTGGAGCGGGGCTGGGCCTAGCACGGCTCTGGCTGTGGAGGGGCTCTTTGCCTTGTGGAGGCACACAGAAAAAGTGAAGAAACAACAGATTGTGGAGAAACCCCTAAATGATGAAGCGGAGAAGGGACACAGGGTCCATCCAAACAGGCTTCCTAATCCATCTGGGCATGCATGTTTCAGATGATTAGGAAAAGCACACGGATAAAAGGTCCTGGCTGCAGATTCTTTGCGTCCCCTTGCTGCCATCGTTGCATCTGCAGAGATTTGGGCACATGCAGGACCTAAATTTGTAGAAGAACATTTTTCCTGAGCAGTAACCAAGCCCTGAGCAGGCTGCCCAGAGAGGGTGTGGAGTGTCCCTCACTGGAGATACTCCAGACCCACCTGCACACATTTCTGTGCCCCGTGCTCTGGGATAGCCCTTTCTGAGCAGAGAAATCAACCCCCTGTGTCCCTTCCAACCTGACCCTTCCCGTGACTCTCTGATATTTGCACCTGCCCAGTCTGGAAACTGTAAATGGGTGAAATCAGAAAATATTTGGATTAAAAACAATGTGCCTTGTGTTGGCAATGTCTTGGCAAGTGTTGTCATGCTCAGGGACAAAAATAACTCATGCCTTCATCTGTAGGTTATCCTGGAGTTTGTTGTACAGCGTGTACGTCTCCATCACAGCCAGCCTGCTGACCTTGATCACGCTGAGCGAAGTTTTTGAACACAGCAGCTTTTTGGAAGTGTATTTTTTTTATTTCTTTTATGGCACAGCATCTGTAAGTCTGCTTTTGTGTTCTTGCATGAGGCACCTTTTTTTCCCGTTTCCTAATTAAAATATCTGAAAGTCAGACTGCAGAGTTTTCTAGGGCTATGAGAAAGTAACAAAAATACACTACTGTGATTTATTGTTATCGTTTGTAGGCTATTATATCACTCCCATTACATTTTGGGAGATCCTGGCTCAAAATGAGAGTAAAGAGAGGTGCTAAAATGAGGCTGGGAGTGATTTGTCTGTCCCTATAAACCTTCCCTAAATCTCAGAGCTGTCTGCTAAACAAAGCATCTGTAGGGAACAACTGAAACTCAGCTGGGTCTCTAATTTTTCCTCTTATTTTCATGTTGGTTTTTTTTTTAATTGCAGCAGAAATGCATCCTGCTAACCACTGGTTTTCTCTGCTGCAGATTCACTTCACTTTCCTGCTCAGCTCGTTGCTAAAGCAGCCAAATATTTCCAGTTTTGTGGGATTTCTCCTTCACATCCTCTTTGGGTTGCTGGGCTTTTTGACGTTGTTTGAAAAACTGCCACGGGCTTTGGAATGGATCTTAAACCTCTTCAGTCCTTTTGCCTTCACAGCTGGTCTTTCAACGGTATGTCCAAAATAAAGCCAGGGCTCATCACAAAAGCTCAGCCCCCAAAATTCTGCCAGAGAGCAGCAAGATCCAGAATTTGCATTGCCAGAACAACCCGATTGCCCCCCTCTGCTTTAGATGCTTTTAAAAAGAAAACTTGGCTCCAAAAAATCTGTGCTAATTCGTGACAAAGCTGGTTGGACACTCAACTGCATCACGAATTTTACTGCAACAGATTTAAATCTACAAAATGATGGCAGCAGCAGGACGTGGCTGGTGGGTACCAGGATCTGCAGGGCTGGAAGTGCTGCCTTTGCAAACAGCACGTGCATCTCTCTGTAACTTCTGCTTGATTTGAAATTCAGCTTACTGAGGCATTTCTGGTGCTTGTGGTCATAATAAACCCCCTGCCTCCTTAGAAACAGCGGCGTGATCACGAGTGGATGGGGTTTTTAGTGAAAATGGCTGTGATGACACAGCAGTGAAGTATTTCTGCCTGAAGGAAATGTTGCATCTGAATTGTGCTTTTTTTTTTTCTTTTTTTTCTCCCCTAGATGGTAAAACTAGAAAAATATGGACCAGCATTTAGCCCCGAGCTGTACCCTTTCTATAACCTGTACCTCATCCTGAGCCTTGACAGTGTCTTGTATTTCCTGCTGGCCATCTACTTTGATAAGGTTTTGCCTGGTGAGTGAAAATGTGAGGGGGAAAATGCAAACTTTCTTGCTTTTTCTACTATAACTCTCTGCTTTTTAGGGGGAAAGTTGCCAGAGGGGTGGTGGGATGAGAGAAAACTGCAGCCCTGCAGGGAGGCACTGAGATCCCGCTCCGACAGCCCTGGCCACTGGGGTTGGAAGGATGTTGTAGGACTTGATCTGATTTTTTGGAACCAAAGAGGTTGTAAATGGAGTCTTGGCTGTGATTATCCCCCACCTGCTTTTACAGATATGGACAACTTAAATTGCAGAATTTATCAATTCTTTCACTCTGCTGGAAGTTCACGTTCTGCAGCTACCGGGGAAGCGGTGGCTGGGCTGGGCTTTTGTCAGAGTTGACAGATGGAAGTTTTGGGCTTGATATTTCACCTTCCCTGTCTCTGATTCAGGCAAGTACGGGGTCCCACATCCTCCTGCCTTCTTCCTGAGACCCTCGTACTGGCTCAAGGGCAGCAGTGAGTACGTGGGGGTGAGAGCTGGCAGCAGCCACGACCCCGTTCTGGCCAGTGACACCGAGCCGATGCCGCCGGGCTTTGATGGGAAGGAAGCCATCAGGTAAGGAGCTCCTTTTGGCATGAAAAATAGAGCTCTGCATGGATCGTTTGGCTCTAGAGAGCACAGCCACACTGCACTGGTGAGTGTGAGGCTGTCAGCTGGCATTATAGATACGATTAATGCAAACGTGTGAAAGGGAGGGGTTGTTCAGTTTCATCCCGCTCCACAGCTGGATTTGAACATTTATTGGATGTGAGGCACCCTCCAACTCCCTGCCCTGCACTTTCCTCTCTGCAGCGAGTCTGTTCCCCCTCCCCATCATCTTTAAGCAGAGCGAGCTGCACAAAATGCTGCTCTGTCCATCCTTGCAGGGCTGGGTGGGCTCGTGGCTGCTGCTGCCTGCTGGTGATCACCAGAAAGCAAACAGAAATCTGCCAAAAGAATAGCTAGGTCATCACTCCTAATTAAATATCCACATGTTATTCCCTAGAACCTCCTTCATTCACTAAATGTTCCTCAAGTTTGGCTTTGAAACCTTTTAAGCAGCTTTTAGAAAAGTACAGGACCGAATCCTGCTCTAAAGGCACCAGAAATGAGTTACATCAAGTGATTCCTTCCGCAGGACCAGTTTGAGGAGGAGGTTGGGAAATATTCTCCCAATAGTTTTCAAAGGTTGTTTTGAGGCAGAGCAAACAGCCCCAAATTGTGATTCAATAAGTAATGGCTTGCTTACTTTTCTTTAGACTAAACAATATTAAAAAAATATACAAGAAGAACAACAAGAGCACCGAAGCTTTAAAGGGTAAGGAGAGGCTTTGTAATTTTTTTATTCGTTTTTCAGTAGATCAGAGCCCAAAGTGTTTTGAAATGTAGTGGCTGTACTGAATTCTGCCTGTGGGCCTGTTCAGTTGTATTGTGCAATGGTTATTTCTGCTGGGGTAAATTACTGGCAAATTTCTGCCAGGTTGTTATCTCCCTGTTCCCTCCAGGAAAATCACTGTTTATTATTTTTTGCAACAGCAGAAGTCTCTCTAAAAGCTGTGGTTTTGCAGTGAGGAACCACTCTAGAAATCCCCTCTCAAACCTCCCTTTCAAAATATAAACTATTTTGGGCAAACTGGGGATTTTATGGCCAAACATGCTGTCCCTGCCTGAGCTGTGTTCTCCAAGCACTTGCCAATGCAAATACTTTACACAGTCTTAGTTAAGTCATGGGGTATTTGTTAAATGCCTTTGTTTAACAAGAACTCCAAGTGAAAATATCAAAAATGAAAAATACAAAAATATTGTAAAAATCAATATGGCCTCAAAGGTCTATGTTGAGTGGAAAAAACCAAACAAGCACAACCCGAACAACCCACAGAAAGACAAAGTATTTTTTTAAAAAGAAAATGAGGTAGCAAAGTCTGGCTGCTTTGAAATAAGTCTTGAAATCTCACGTGTTGGAAGATCTGTGGGCTCTTGTCTTCCTGAGGACTCTTTCTTGAGCCACACTAAAATAAAAGCTTATGAGCCTTGTAGAAAACTGAAGTCAAAATTCTTTAAATATTGAAGATAATACATTTGTTCCCTCAATTCAGTCAAGACGTGATTCCTTACTAAGCTCAGGCCTAACTCCTGAAAAACCAGCCTGTGCTTTTGGATCTGGTTTTGCCTCTCAGCTTCTAAAGAAACGTCACTTCTGTCACCTGTGGGAACAGCTGCAGGTCCACTTCTCACACACTTCCATGCTACTGTTGTCCTGTTTTTATTCCAGGCTTGTCCTTAAATATCTATGAAGGCCAGATCACGGCACTGCTGGGTCACAGCGGAGCTGGGAAAACTGCTCTGTTAAATGTGCTCAGCGGATTTTCCAAGCCTTCGGCAGGTAACGTGATGGGCCTGGATGCTGAAGAGGAGGAGCTGGGGTTTTTTCAAGTGTAAGGGGGAAATATGCAAAAAAACCACCAAGTTTTCCCCTCAGTCATTCATGCTGGGTTGTTGTGAGGGCAGATTTCCCCCTCAACACAAGCTCCAGGGATAATGGATCCCTTATGGATACGCTCATGTGTGCACCGTGGTCATTTGTCCATCTGGATGTCCTGGTGCTTTCCGTGAGCTGCACACCTGTAGGAAATACGTTTTTATTCTTTGGTGCTCTGAAATGTTTTTGAAGGGTATTAAATCTTTGGACTATCCACTTATTTTGGTTTTTTATTTCTTTAATTTTTAATTTAACACTTGAGAAACATCCATGGTGCCAGAATTAATGTCAGATGTTTCATCCACCCCTCTGTGCAGGTTCTGCAATGATCTACAATTACAATGCTTCTGAAGTGTGGAATATGGAAGGAAGGCAGGCAAAGGTTGGGATTTGCCCCCAAATAAATTTGCATTTTGAAGTCTTAACGGTGAAGGAAAACCTGAGAATTTTTGCTCATATCAAGGGGATTCAGTGGAAGGAAATAGATGAAGAGGTTGGTATGTGCTTGTCAGGCACTGACTTCTCTTTCATGGCATCTTGGGCACTTTGTGCTTTATTTATAAAAGATTATCACCAGCATCTTGCTCTGGAATGAGAACAAACCTAATTTATTGGCAAAGTGGTTTTCCAGTTCTTTCTTATCCTCATGTCATGAGTTAAAACTCAGATTTGCCTTATTTATCTCAAAGCAAAGCCATTTGAAGTAGGCAAGTTTGAAATCTTGCAGTCATACTCTCCTGCAATGTTTGTAGCCATTTAGGAATTCAGATGTGCCCAGTGCTCTGGAAATCTGACTCCTGCCTTTGTGTCCTCCCAAGGTGCAGAAAGTTCTCGTCATGCTGGACCTCACCGACATTCAGGATGTTTGTGCCAATGCCCTGAGTGGGGGGCAAAAACGAAAATTGTCTCTTGGAATTGCGATTTTAGGGAATCCCCAGGTAGGGACCGGCCGTGTTTATGCACACACAATGCGGAGTTTCGGGGCATGGCTTTGTGTTTTGACTTGGCACCAAGACACTTGTGATTCTCCCCTGCCTTTCCAAGGCTACTGACCCACTACTGCTAATTCACAAGGCTACTAATTCACTTTCTGGAAGGACGGGGGAATCCGGTTCAATCAGCACCATATTTTTAATTAGAAGTGTGGTAATACTGCAGTAGAAGAAAGAGCAATAAAAATGACCAATACTTGAGGATGCATTCTCTTCTCTGAGTGAGATCATCAAAAGCAGGAAACGAAGTGATGCAAGCATGGAACTGAGCCATGAAAACACAGCTGGGGCACGAGGAGCTCTGATCTCGTTGGCCTTTGCAGGTGTTGCTGTTGGACGAGCCCACGGCGGGGCTGGATCCCTGCTCCAGGCACCACGTGTGGAGCCTCCTGCGGGAGCGCCGCGCCGGGCGCGTGACGCTCTTCAGCACCCAGTCCATGGAGGAGGCCGATGCTCAAGCTGGTGAGCCCGGGCTGTGGCCTTGGGGGGCTGCAAGGGAGGGGTTTCCAGGGCACAGTCCATGTGTGGGTCCCACTGGGGCACAGTTGGTGCTCGCTGGACACGCTGTGTCTGAGTGACCGCCCAACCCGAGCTGGGCAAAGGCTGAAACTGGGCTGGTGGGTCCCTCCAAGGCTTTGCTCATGCTTCTCTTCAGGATAAAGCACTCTTCTTCAGGATAAAAAACTCTTCTTCAGGATAAAGCACTCCCAAGTTATCTGGATATGTCTTTATGCCGGTAAAATGTTGCACTGTTCTCTCAGCCTTCTAATTGTTTGCATATCTTGGAGTCAGAGAATCAGAGATTCTCACAGTTTCGTATAAATAACACCTGTTGTTTATCTAGTTGCTTTCTTGTGCTGTACATTCCATTTCCATGATAGAGAAAGTTGATGGACTCTTGGTCCATCCAATGTGACGAAGAATGTGTCAACCTCACCTTCCAATCATCTGTAGTTATAAGAAATCTATAAATATTGTAAAGTAGCAATAAAGATACTTCTACTTCTACTTCCACTTCTTCTTCTTCGGCTTCTTACTCTTCTACCATCTCTCCTGTCCATGCGTCATTATTGTGGCCCCTAGCACCACAGTAAAACTCGGTTTATTTTTCTGGATTTCACTTGACATTATTTCCCATATCCATATTATTCCTGTGCTGCGTGGGGAATTCTCCACAAGCCCACAAGAATGCATAACTAAAAGAATTAACCATGATGTTGAGGAGAAAGGCAATGGTTTAAAAATTTAAAAAAAAGACCTTCAACACTGGCCCGGTTTTACTCCTCTCAATTTATTATTAAAATGTCTGCTGAGTTCAGAAGGAGCAGAGTGAGGTCAGTCTGCTGCACTCTTGTAAATCCCCCTAAATCCTTTGTATCCCTTCCTCCTTAGATCGGAAAGCTTTCCTCTCCAGTGGGAGATTACAGAGTGTTGGCTCATCTCTCTACTTGAAGAGAAAATGGGGAATTGGCTATCACTTAAGGTAAAACTTTTTGGTTTGGTCATCACTCTCTTTCTGAAAAGCTTCTCATTCTTGTGAGTATTTTCTTGTAGGATCTGTGTTTCCTATAATTTATACAGACAGTAACAGAAATCCTGACAATTCATTTTAGAAGATTTTTAAGGCTGCCAAAATTTTGCTGCTTTGGACAACAAGCTGCCTTTCTTTGGAAGCCAAACCCGAAAGCTCTGAGCATGCAGCCAAAATGACTTTGCAACCTCCTTTGCAGCTGAGAGGGACCAGAGTGAGGTGATCTGTGGTGCCAGAGAGATGTACCATGGCTTTGATGGGAAGCTGTTTGTCTTAGGGTTTTAATTCCTGAGTTCTTGGTTTAGCAGCACTGCCCAGGACCAGAATTCTTAACCTCAACCACCTCTTGCATGCACAGCAAAAAGAGGGGCACTGCAGATGGCTCTAAAAATTCCCACTGAAGTTCTGCCCAGCTTGGGAGGTTTCCCTATGGAAGAATCACCCCTGGCTTTGTACTCCAACCAGATACCAGATGATGCCCACATTTTTTTCTTATTTAGCATTATAACGATGGGTTTTTTTAAACAGGATGCACATAAATGACCTGTGTGACCCAGAGCTTGTGTCATCCATGGTCAGACAGTACATCCCTGATGCCGTGCTCAAGGGACAGAAGAGGGATGAGCTGAGTTTTATGCTGCCTCTGGAAAACACTGACAGCTTCCCACGTAAGAAACCTGTCCCTGTGCCAGGGTTTGAAAGGGAAACCTGGTGGTGAGAAAAGCAGACTGCAAAGCTGCTGTGAAGGGAAGAAATACATTCCCTGGTCCATAATGTGTGAGGTTAGGAAGCTGCATAAATACCAGTCTTACAGAAAGCCTGCAATGCACATCGTAATTTTATTAATGCAGATGGAAAAAAGAAAATCTATGAACTAATTTATAAACTAAAACCCACTGACCCTCATGTGTTTGCAGGATGGCCCATGAAAACCAAAACCACTGAATTTTCCACTAGTTACCTCTAAAGAACACAATAAATTTGTGATGACTTTTAGGATATGGGGATTAATGATGTGAATGGTAGAATATCCAGTGTTAATTGGCTGAGCTTGTGCTCAACACCAGCCGTGGTGCCTGGGCTGAGTCTGGTTGTTTCTTCTGTGCAGATCTGTTCAGCCACCTCGAGAGCAGCCTCTTGCAGGGGGTTGTTAATTATGAGGTGACCAGGACAACCCTGGAAGATGTTTTCCTCAAGCTGCAGGGTGAGGAAGCCATCGATCCAGAAGGTAAAGCACTGACTCCCTTTTGCAAGCCTTAAAGTAGCCTTCAAGTTCCACATATTTACATATTTTTATCGAATATCTAATAAATTTCTGCTAAATGCGAATATTGGTAGGGCTAGAGTGGCAGTTGTATCCCACTTGCCTTCAGTGAGGAATATCTTCTTGGAGAACCCCAAATGATTCCATCTTGACTTCCCGTTGGCTTTTAAGCACAAGAATTAAGGCTGGTGTTGGAAGGGTATTTACCTTTGAAGGGTTGTGCAGCCCCGACCAGGAGGTGGGAGGGGATAAAATTTGCAGAAGGCATTTCCCAAGGCCAGTGAAGATCGTGGATGGGTTGCCACACCAGCCCAGGTTCAGCCAGTCTGAAATCACCAATATAAATTCTATTCTGGATAAATTTTGGGCCCTTTTCTCTGCCCTTGTCACTTTTCTGTCTAAAAAAAAGTGAAAATCGAAGCATCCCTCTGTTCAAGCAGAAGATCCTTGGCGACTGTTTGGGATTAAAGCGTGTCCTCTGAAGGCTCTTTGTGGGTAATGCCATTTCTCATGGTGAACTCGCAGGAGACGGAGACCTCGAGGAGAGGGATCAGGACCTCCGGGTGTTTTCCAAGCAGGGCATCCTGGCCATGAGCGGGATGATGCTCTGGAGGCAGCAGGTGTGTGCTGTGATGAGACTTCGCCTCCTAAGACTGAAGCACGAAGGAAAATTTCTCCGGGGCATGTAAGTACAGGAGGTCCTCCCTACCCTGCAGCCCTGGCGCGGCTGAGGGAAGGTCGAAATACTGCTGGAGATGTTTGGAAGCAGAGAATGAGGTGGGAAATGTTTCAAAGCTGCAGGAATAAGGGCAGTCTGAACTTACTGGGAGAGCTCTGGCTTGCTAAAGTTTTAAATTTCCCCATAAATCACACAATTACTTAAAGGTGGATTTCCCCTGGCCTCACTTATGGTCTGTTTTTCTTATCCAGATTGCTGTTATTTGGAACATTTATCCTTCCACCACTGATGGTTTTAATGATGTTTCATCTGTTGCACAAATCCAGCAGCTGGGAAATCACGTCTAGCCCCTATTTTCTTCCCATGAAAGAGAAAATTCAAAATAGGTCCACAAACCTCCTCATCGTCAACGACACAGGTGAGGAACAACATGTGACGGTGACTCACTTTCTGCACCAATGTGAGTTTTATTATAATTGACAGAGCAACCTTGCAAATGGCACAAATGTATAAAGGAATGTACATTGGGAGGTGTTTTCCTCTGAGCAAAAGCAAATGCAGTTCTAGTGATGATACTGATTATGAGTAAAAGAGTAATGAACGCTGCAAGTCTAAAAAAAAAGGCAATAAATAAAAAAAGTATGAAATATATATTTTGTTTAACCAGTTTAAATAAAAAAGAAAAAATATAGGAAATACAGGTTTGCTTAGAATCTCAGTATTTTGGGGTTTTAACATGCCTCTGCTTTGCAAGTAAGAACTTGTTTATACAAAACTGTTTATATTTAAAGAAAAAAAAACCTCTAATGACTCTAATTTCTGTCCTTGACTTGATTTCAGGATCAGAAATCAAGGATTTCATTGCTGCTTTGAAGGCTCAAAACATAATCCCAGAAATAACTCCGGAGAAAAACATCACAAGCCTTCCAAATTATAATGGAGCTATAAAAATATCCCTGGAAGGCAAGGTGAGGGATATTTTTTCATTCTTTCATCCTGTACATCAACAGAACTTTCTGAAAAGTATTTAAATGAGAGAAATAAACACACCAGCAAAGGGAGAATATTTTTTTGGCTTAATAAATAATTTCAGTAGTGCTGCTCACACCGCTCAGGGACATGAAGGAATTTTGTTTTGACATCTTCAGAGCCACCAGTTCACGGTCATGTGCGGCCCAGAACCCGTCAACTGCTTCCCTGTGCTCATGAACATCCTCAGCAACACCTTCCTGAGGCTCTTCAATTCCACCGCGCGCTTCCGCGTCTGGAGCGAGCTCTTCTACTCGGTGAGGGTCCTGCCTTGCTGGGCCAAAATTAACTGGGATAGCTGAAGGGATGAGGATTGTACAGCTCAAGAACCTGGCGAGGGGAGCGGGTTCCAAGGGTTGGGAGCAGTGGTGCCACTGCTGGTGGTTCCTGGGGGTGTTTAGTGATGATTTCTCCCGCAGTGTCCAAGGGTTCTGTGGAGTTTCAGTACCGTAAGATATTTAAGTTTGTGCTGTCTGGAGAGAATTGGGATTGTTCTTGGAAAGGAGAAGTTTCAGCGTGACCTGATTGTGGCCTTCCAGTCCCTGAAGGGAGCCTGCAAGGAAGATGGAGAGAGACTCTTTACATGGGCCTGCAGTGACAGGACAAGGGGGAACGGATTCAAACTGGCAGGGAGCAGGTTTGGATGAGACATTAGGAAGCAGTTCTTTACTGGGTGTGGTGAGACACTGACAGAGGTTGTCCAGAGAAGCTGTGGATGCTCCATCCCTGCCCAAGGCCAGGTTGGATGGGGTTCTGAGCAGCCTGGGATAGTGGAAGGTGTCCCTGCCCATGGCAGGGGGTGGGATGAGATGAGCTTTAAGGTCTCTTCCAACCAGGCCATGCTGATGAATATGGTGGGAATACGACAGTGATCTCTGCAAACCCCACCTTGCCTCAGCAACAAAAAGTTGGTCTCCATCTGTTGCACTATTCTCTCAGCCTTCCAATTGTTTGCATACCTTGGAGTCAGAGAATCAGAGATTCTCACACTTTATGTAAATAACACCTGTTATTTATCTAGCTGCTTTCTTGTGTTGTACATTCCATTTCCGTAATAGATAAATTTGATGGACTCTTGGTCCATCCAATGTGATGGAGAAGGTGTCAACCTCACCTTCCAATCATCTGTGGTTATAAGAAATCTATAAATACTGTAAAGTAAAAATAAAGATGCTTCTTCTGCTTCTTCTTCTACTTCTACTTCTTCGGCTCTTACCCTTCTGACATCTCTCCTGTCCATGTGTCATTGTTGTGGCCCCTAGCGCCACATCTGCTGACCCGACACATCTGGTGACCCCGCGTGTATGGCACACCCATCCTCAACAATTTACAGTAATCCAAATTCTTTCTGCAAATTCTAGGATGCTAAATGTAATTTTTTTTATTCTTTTGGCCTTGTTTTCTGTTCTTAAACACAACTGCCTTACCATTAGTGTTCTTGCTCACTTCTATGTTCAACCACCTTACGAGCACCGAGCCAGCCAGATGTTCCCTGAGCAGCTGTCGATTATGGATGACTCTCAATTTCTCCCCACAGGCAGAAAATCCAGATCTAAAGAACTACATTTTTTTCGGCTTATTCACCTACCTGCTGGTCTTGGCTGCTGGTTTGCCTCCCCTCTTTGCGATGAGCAGCGTGGAGGATTACAGGGTAAAGAGCACGAGCTGCAGGCGGTCGTACACAAGGAGTGAATGTGCTGCAGCATCTGTGTAGAGCACCCGTTGTGAGGCCCTGGCACAGGTGCCCAGAGAAGCTGTGGCTGCCCCTGGATCCCTGGCAGTGCCCAAGGCCAGGTTGGATTGGGCTTGGAGCACCCTGGGACAGTGGAAGGTGTCCCTGCCCCATAGCAGGGTGTGGAATCTTTAAGGTCCCTTCCAACCTAAACCATTCTGTGATTTCTAGGTAGGATGGTAGGAGAAAATCAGTCAGATGAGTACCAAACGTGCACTTCTCTGCATCCCAGGGAACCAGCTGGGGCTCACAATAATTTGGATGTTAATAAAGCCTCTGAGATCGGAATGATTTATTTTTTTTCCTTTTAGGAATGACGTGGTTTTAAACAATAGTCAAACTAAGAATTGGAAGTGCTCGGAAAGCAGAGGAAGGCTCAGCCAGGGAAAGGAGGAGCAAGAGAATACAGAAGGACCAGGAATGATGTTTCAGACTCTCCTTTTCCCATTTGCTTTTGCAGCTCCAGGCTCGCTCCCAGCTGCGGCTCGCGGGGCTCTTCCCCTCGGCCTACTGGTGTGGGCAGGCTCTGGTGGACATCCCGTTGTTCTGGAGCCTGATGTGCCTCATGTTTGGGATCCTGGTGCTCTTCACCCGCATCTGCCCCTTGGAGACCAGAGCTGTGCTGACCCTGGTGAGCTCTGGGAAAACGGGTGGGCACAACTCCCTTCCTTCATTTCACAGCAGGATTTGGCTTTAAAGAGTTTATTTGCAATGGACAGCTCTGGGTGGGTTTTCCTATACCCCCAGGCCCCTCCTTGTCACTGATGGCTCTCTCTCTCTAGATCATTTGCATCTTTGGTTATGGAATGTCTCTTGTCCTCTTCGTTTATTTAATGGCGTTCAAATTTCGCATGGGACGAAGCAATCGTTACATTTGGTCTTTAGCCTTCATTTTGGTAAGTGAGGAGCATCTTCACTCTGGAATGTTTGATTTACACACCTTGCCACTTGGGGCTTTATTTCAAATTTACATCAATAAATTTCAGTTTATATCAATATTCAGCAGAATAACCTGAATCACTGACAAATAAACTGGTTTTTAGCAACAATACATTAATATTTGAAATGTTTTTCCTGCTTCATTCCAGGTGAATTATACTGCTTTTATGAAAAGTGACCATCATGAAGCACTTTACTACGCCTGCATGCTGCTTCCTATGTTTCCATCTGTGGGCTGGATCATGTTCTCTGGACTAGTAAGCAAAATTCATCCTACTAAATTCAATCATTATCCTAATGGTGCAAAGTGGCAAAGCAAGAGGCACTTCCCAAATTCCCAGTCAAAAAGAGAGAGTGAGAAAAGGAAACAGGAAAAGAGAAGTTCCAGGCTGGGCAGTGAGAGAAGAGGCCAAGATTTGCCCTGTCAATCCTGTGCTTGATTGGGATAGTTTTGGTTTGTTTAGTCACGAAGAGCTGCTGCAGTGGCTGTGTTTTGGCAGCCAGGGTGGCACGGGAGGGGAAAGTGGTGGAGTGGGAAAACCAGGAAGGAGGAAGTGAGCTGGGAGAAGGTCAAAGAGCTGGGAACAGAGAAGCAGTGATAGAAAAGGTCGACCTAAGCTGACTGATTTGAGGCCCCTCTGAGTTAGTGTAGCCAAGGAAGCCACAACCCCTTGAGGGAGTATGAACCGAAGAAAAAAAGGCAGATCAAAACTCCTTCATCCCATCCTGAAGAAAAGCTGAACATCCCTACCTGCCACGCTTGCTCTGACCCTGCCCTGAGACACACCGTGCTAAGGAATTTCTAATTGACTGATGTCCTTTCCTTCCAGAATTTCCTCATGTATAACGATTACACTATTTTTGAATCATGGAATCTCATCTACGTGCCCGTCTTTACAGTAAGGAGGGATTTGGAGATGGTTGCTTGGACAGGGATGACTGTCCTGATGCAGTGGGCTTGCTCTGGGCTTGTAAACTCCCCCCATAAAGAAAGGATGGGGTTTGTAGTCAAAATTCCCCATGAAGTGCTGTCAGGGGAGGCGAATTCCAAGCAATCATGGGCTTGTGCCTCATGTGGCCCTTGGATGCAGCAAAAATGGGGCGGGGGGGTTAAGTGGAGCTCATGTAGAAGGCAGAGATATTATTAATGAATTGATCATTCCAATGCTGCTTCCACAAAAGGGTGAGGTGATCTCCCATCCCGCAGGATGTCTGTTGGGTGCAGCTGGGGTATCTGGGCTAGAACTGCTGTAAGAAGTCAAGGCTTTTGCAAATAATCTGCATATCAGACAGAAGTGTATGCAAGGCATCAATTTAGCTTCTTCCCCTTGCAAACCTTTTCAACAACTGAAATTACTGAGATAGGTTCCTGCATCCCTTTATAATTAAAATTAATGGGGTGTGTTGCTACCTTGTCTGCACGCAAACCTAATTAATGTCTGGTTTTCAGCCGTACATCCACTGTGTGATTTTCGCTTTCCTCCTGCGCTGTTTGGAGATGAGATATGGAGAAGCAGTTACGGGATTTGATCCCATCTTCAGGTGTGTCCCAGGAATTCCTTGTGAGCCGCAGTGATCCCAGCCTGCACGGTGGGCTTGGAGCTGCACAGCCAGGCAGGACCCTGACAGCAGGAGGGAAAAACATCATGTGTGAAAATTGTTCTTCAAAATGTGGATAAAGCTCATCTTTTTAGTTTTTTCAGTGTTCTTGAGAGGATAAAAATTGTGATTTCGGCTTTTTTTTAAGGTTCATAGCTGAGGTTTCAGGACATTTCCCTACAGGGGGCTAAATTACAGATCCAGATTGAAACACAGAGATTTACCTCCTTTTCAAAGGTGTCACTATTGGTCCCAGTAGAATAGAGACTTTCCCTAAATCTTCATCACGTTAGGGTTGTCTAAGTGCTCTCTGCTTATCTGTCACCAACAGCAAGTGACCAACTGCCTCAGCCACATGGGAGAAGACTTGTAAAAAGTATCTAATTATCAAACATTACCAAGTGTGGGAATTAACTGCCCAAATTGATTTGCAAACCTGCCATGTGTATTTTAATTCTCCTTGAACAGATGATTGGCATGTGTGGAGCAGGGAACCAGTCACTAATTAAAGGTGAAGGAAAAGCTAAAACTGGCCTTTATTTTCTCAGCCATGCCAGTGGAGTTTAGCTTTCCCCTCCCCAGGAATAAATATTTGAGCAAACACTGTCTGTGGAACAGCTTAGTGATCCTTGTGGGTCCCTTCCAACTCCGAGTCTGGGTCAAATAAATTTTGGGTTTCATTGGCACTGCCCTGGGAAAAAGCTTATAAACACAAACCTTTCTGGAAGTGATTCCCAGTGAAAGCAGCTCTCCTCCTCCACTTGTAGGATCCAGCCAAGGAGAGCGGTCACCCCGCAGAACAAGGACCACCCTGGAGAGGAGCCCCCCGAAGTGCAGGCGGAGAGGGACAGGGTGCGCCGCGCCATGGCCTCGCTGCAGCAGGAGGAGGTGAATCCCACTCCAGCCCTCTGGATCGTTTTCCTTTTCATTCTCCATCATTTTCATTCTCTCATCTGCCTCAGCTTTCTTAGCTCATGCTCTCAGACCTTCTGATGTGATCTCACCGTCCACCCCACGCTCACCCTGGCACCACAAGGACTTGAGCTGGCACTGGTACTTTTATTCCCATTCTGCTTGTTTTCCTTTTTTTTCCCCATCTCCGTTTCATGGCTTTTTAATTCAGAAATTTTCCCATTTTCAAAGCCCTGCTTAATGGTAAGAACAGATCAGCTGTCTCGTGGGATAGGAGGAGAGATTTTATTTCCCTCTTCATCTCTCCACAGGACTTGGTTGTTGTCCACAGTTTGCGCAAGGAGTACGAAGTCAGGACAGCCACTTCCATCTTTAAGAAAAAGAAGAAACTTGCTGTCAAAAACCTCTCTTTTGGTGTTAAAAAAGGTTCAAGTTCTTTGCTGAACTCCCTATAATATAAATTTCTAAAACCTAAAGCGAAGGTCTCATTTGGAGACAATATTTTTGTTAGAATTTTCTTGTGGGCAACCAGACCTGACGCTCTGGGCTCCTGCATTCAAAGTTTTAATTTGTGGGGATAAAACAACCCTTTCTCCTAGTGTACTTTTAGATATTACATAGAATACAGGGGAGAAGTCATATCAACAATAAATATTATTAACAGTTGTTGCATTTTTGTTCCAGGAGAAGTGTTAGGTCTGCTAGGACCCAACGGAGCTGGGAAAAGCACAACCATAAACATGATTTCTGGAGGTGTAGCAGTGACTGCTGGGGAGGTAGGTGGCTCCTTTGGAGCAGCTGCAGAGATGATCTTGATGCCTTTAAAAAATTACGGATGTGATAAGGCAAGCCAGCAACATCTCGCTACAGTCAGGGAATTTACGGATGGTTATGTACAATTTATGTGTCCTGGATATTTACAGAGCTGAGAAGAAAGTGTTGATTCATGCCAAGCGTAAATTCTAGTGTTCATCAAAGTCAGTGTTACAGATTTAAGAGTCTGAGCAACAGGAAATCTTCAGCTGGCATTGGAAAGCCATTGTGAAATGGCACAGGCCCTGTAAGAAATGTTGACATCTAAAAAACCCTAAAAATAACACTCTCCATAAACAGCCTTGCAAAACCAGGAAATTGAAAACGAATGCGAGCAGTGTTGGGCCAGTAACAACCCATCACTTAATTACGTGCAGAATGATTAATGGCATGTACTGGGGGAGGGGAAATGCCATTGCTGGGACAGATTTGGGACCGAAGGTTGGAAAGAGAAAAGTATTACTAGGAAAAGACAGGCTGATGTTGGTAACATCACCCAAAGTGAAAAGGCAGATGGAGCAGGATCCCCCTGCCCATGGAGCCACACAGTGACCACTCACAGGTGGCTGCTGACCACTCTTGGCTTGGCCAGTTGGACGGGGCTTGGAGCAGCCTAGGCTGGTGGAAGCTGTGGGATGAGATGAGCTGTAAGATCCCTCCACCCCCAGCTGTTAAAAACGGGCCCCGACTCTTTTTGATGTTTAAGAGTTAGCCGCTTTTTATTTAAAAATCAGGAATCAAGAGACGGGAGCCTGGGCTAGTCCCAGGCCCCTCACAGCAATACTGAACTAAAAATACCAAACACACGCGTGGTGTTCCTCAGGCTGCAAAGTCCCTCGGGAGACCGCGAGCTGGGCTCGGGTGCAGTTTTTAATCACTTTTTCCCCTTCTCCCATTGGTCCATTTTGGATCCTTCACTTGATTGGCTCGAATTCCGGGGTATGATTGGTTCTTAGCGAGAGTCATTTCTGGCCAATCATTTCCTGGTGGCGTCTTGTGATTGGCCAAATCCTCATCCAATCCCAGTCTCTTCAGATGGAGTCATTCTCTATGATGTAATGCCTTTGATTGACACCTGCTTTCTAGATTGTTCCCGTACAGCCCGTTGCGCTCATTACATAAGTGATATCAACATAATTAGTAACAACACAACTATGAACTTATACAACTCATTAAACAAATTACAATTAACATTTTACAACCAATTAGNCACTCACAGGTGGCTGCTGACCACTCTTGGCTTGGCCAGTTGGACGGGGCTTGGAGCAGCCTAGGCTGGTGGAAGCTGTGGGATGAGATGAGCTGTAAGATCCCTCCACCCCCAGCTGTTAAAAACGGGCCCCGACTCTTTTTGATGTTTAAGAGTTAGCCGCTTTTTATTTAAAAATCAGGAATCAAGAGACGGGAGCCTGGGCTAGTCCCAGGCCCCTCACAGCAATACTGAACTAAAAATACCAAACACACGCGTGGTGTTCCTCAGGCTGCAAAGTCCCTCGGGAGACCGCGAGCTGGGCTCGGGTGCAGTTTTTAATCACTTTTTCCCCTTCTCCCATTGGTCCATTTTGGATCCTTCACTTGATTGGCTCGAATTCCGGGGTATGATTGGTTCTTAGCGAGAGTCATTTCTGGCCAATCATTTCCTGGTGGCGTCTTGTGATTGGCCAAATCCTCATCCAATCCCAGTCTCTTCAGATGGAGTCATTCTCTATGATGTAATGCCTTTGATTGACACCTGCTTTCTAGATTGTTCCCGTACAGCCCGTTGCGCTCATTACATAAGTGATATCAACATAATTAGTAACAACACAACTATGAACTTATACAACTCATTAAACAAATTACAATTAACATTTTACAACCAATTAGTCTTTAATTCATATTAACAATTGTGAAAATTCCAACTTTTATTTATAACACAGCCACCCCGTGGCTCTGTGGCCCCACAACCCCTGAGCTGTGTGTGTTGGTGCAGGTGCTGCTCGGGGGCCGTGAGGCGGCCCCGCCGTGCCCGGGGGCCCTGGGCTGGTGCCCACAGCAGGACCCGCTCTGGCCACACCTGACGGTGCTGCAGCACCTGGAGGCCTTCGCTGCCGTCCGAGGGATGAGGGAAGAAGATGCTGCTCTTGCCATCAGCTGGTAGGAAGCCAAAGGATCTCACCTCTTGGTTCTCCCTCCCTCCCTCCAGAGGCAGGGAGCCTTCCAGCCCAATCACTCTGTGATTTTATAGCGGGGGGAAGGGTTTCTCTGCTAACAAACCAGCTTGTGTGATTGAGAGGCAGCAACTTCAGTGCCTCTCACCTTGGAGAGGTGGCTTCTCCTGATGAGGTCTGCTATTTTATACTGTTCTCAATCCCTTTTCAATGAAGATTGTAGCACAAGTTTCTCTGGGAAGACTCAGCAAAAAAATCCAACTTGCCCCAGTTCATGGCCAGTTCCAAGAGTAATTCACTTCTCTCATAAGCTGCAATTGCTGCCTTGAATTTCTGCAAAAATTCCTCAATTTACCATCCAATTTGGGAGCAAAATCACTGAGTAACCCAAGGTGATGGATATCAGCCAAAACACTTCAATGTCTGGTTCCTCAGCACCTCTGACCACAAAGTTTGCACGCCAAGAGGTCATTCAAAGCTTTTCCCTTTCCATTCCCCACAGCATAGGAAGGGCCTTGGATCTCCTGAAGCATTTCAAAACCCCTGCCAGGAGTTTATCTGCTGGAGAAGCCAGAAAGGTACGTGTTGGATTTGTCTTTGCTGCTTGAGGAAACCCTGCTTGCTCTTCCTTGGACGTGGTGCACAGGAAACCTTCAGCTGAGTGGGTTCCTGGCATCATTTGTGTTCATCAATACCTTCTGAATCCAGCCTGGCAGGATTGTCTCCCTCATCCTCTTTTCCCACTCTCCTGCCCTCTGTGTTTAATAAGTGATAACCACAAATTGGATTTACAATCAACCCTTCACGCCCCACCACTTACATCTGCTGGTAAATGGGATGGAAAACCACTTTCACATCTTTGGCAGGCTCAGGGAAATCTGATTTTGAGAGATTAAAATGTTAACTGAGAACACCTGAAGTGGGGTTTCTCCTGTACTTTGGAACCAAGAGCTTCAGCTTTGAAAAATTCATGGGGTTAAGATGCACCAGTTTTGCAGGTAAATAAAGGAGCCCTGACCTCGTGTTGTTCCCATTCCAGGTGTCTTTTGCTCTGAGCATCCTGGGAAGCCCGGCAGCGATGCTCTGGGATGAGCCATCCGTGGGCGTGGACCCCAAAGGGCAGCGCCGCATGTGGTGAGCAGCCCTGGCTCGGCAGAAACGGGAGCTCCGGGACAGACTGAGCGGGATGGGCCTCACCCTCCCTACTGTGGGAACTCCTGGGCCATGGTGACAGAGCAGATCTGTCTTTTCTCTTTGTCCTAATGCCAGGGGATGGGGAGAACTTGCTGCTCCTCACTGAGCTGGCAGCAAGCCCTGTAATATAATGGTCGTTAATACACCCCCAGAAATCTCAGCAGGCACCAGCTGAACCCATGCGTTTGGTACAAAAGACACAAATTTCTATTTTCTTCAGAGCAAGAGAAAAAAATGTAGGTAGTTCTTCCTTTAGAGATCCAGCCCTGGTGTTTGCTTCAGCTTCTCATCACCACTTTACACCCTCAGTGTAACATTTGGAGGGATGCTAACATGACAAATTGCAGTATGGCATTGGCATGCAGGTCATCCTTAAACGAGATAAATGAAGTCTTTTAAATAGCTGTCCACTTCTTAATAATTTTTAAAAAGTTGTTTCTAGGGAGGGAGACACAGACCAGGAGATTTTCTGTGGCTGTTCCCAGGAAGTGACTGTGATCCCTCTGTTCCCAGGAAAATCATCCAGGCCTCCATGAAGAGCAGGGAGAGGGCAGCTGTCCTCTGCACGCAGTCCCTGGAGGAGGCGGCGGCGATGTGTGACCGCGTGGCCATCCTGGTGTCCGGCCGGCTCCGGTGGGCACCGGGAGCAGGGGGTTTGGTCTGGGGGCTTGTTGGGGTGTGTTTGGTCTTCTAAATCTAATAGAAAATACTGGTCTGGATCCTCCCCAAGTGTGTGACAACCAGATTTGTGAGGAGCTGATGAATAAAAGGACGTTCATCTGCTGCTCAACCCCAGCAATTGATTTATTTGCAAGTTGTGGTGGTCTGAGCAATGTTTTCCCCCCTCTGCAGGTACATCGGTTCCCTTGAGGATCTCAAAAGCAAGTTTGGCACAAGTTACCACCTAGAACTGAAAATGACAGATGTGGGGCAGAGCGATGCTCTCCACACCGAAATCCTGAACCTCTTCCCCCACGCGGCTCGGCAGGAAAGGTCAGTGTCCATGGGCTGCTCACCTGCCTGCATCTGGGCTGGGATGCTCTTTTCCTCCTGCTGACCTTGCTCAGGGATTTTCCTGGAGCACAGCTACCCTACAAACAACCCCAAAATTTGATGCTGAGTCGCAAGATGAAGAATTAAATTTTTTATTACTTTTTCAGGACTTCTTCCTTGCTCACCTACAAGGTTCCAGTGGCAGATGCACTACCTCTGTCCAGGTCTTTCTCCAAGCTAGAAGCAGGTAAAAGGAAACAATCAGTTAAATAAGGAAATCACTTTCAAATTCCTTATGTGGATTTGGTTTTTAAGGATGTTTTCTCCATCCCTCCACAGCTAAACGGAATTTCAAGCTTGAGGAGTACAGCTTGTCACTGAACACTTTGCACCAGGTAGGCTGATGAAGGAGCTCCAGGTTGGGAACTGCCTGTGGAAAAGGAAGGAGTAACCTGTGACCAGCACAAAAACAGCCATTCCAGGGCAGTGATGGGGTTGTTTCCTCTGTGTCCTGTTGCAGGTGTTTGTAGACCTCACCAGGGATGCAGAGGAGCACGACCTGGAGGTGGCATCCAACGGGGCTGTGGAGCAGAGACCCCTTCACCCCTGAGTCTCGGAGCCATGGCGGGAAATATTCCGTGTATTTCATCAGTGTTACTGAATTCCATCAGTGCTGCTGATACCTGTGATCAGCTGCAGCCCCAGCACTCGGTTTCCCGTGTCACAGCGCACACACCCTGCACGTGTTCTGCCTCACAGAGAGAAAAAGAGTTATTATTTTAATAAATAAAGCCTTTATCCTTTGACAAGCTGATGCCTGACGTTCATCTGTGCCCCAGCTCGGGGCAGCTCACGGAGATTTGCTGTGTGGAGGAATAACCCTGTGGGATGATGTGCTAGTTTGAAAGATAACTAGGGAGAGACTCCAAGTCAGAAATACAATTTAATAGGAAAAGTAAAATAAATGCAATAGTACAAAAAAACCCCCACTGACAGAGTCAGAGTACAAACCTGACCCCCTGATGGTCAGCAGTCCAATTAAATCGGGGCTGCAGTCCTCCTGGAGGGATGGTTCTGTTGATGCAGTGATTCTGTAGAAGGGTCTGGTCTTCCTCTGGGAATCCATTGGAAAAAAGGCTGCTTGTGGTGTTCTAAATCTCAGATTAGATCCAGGATGGAATGTTTGGTTCCTCCCTCTGGGCGAAGCATCTCACATGGGGATGATATGATTTTATCAGTCATGTGGTGAGACTAGATGGCCCATTAACAGAAGATATCTCCCTGGAGGGAGGATGGGTCATGGGAGAGATAAAGAACTCTGCCCCACCTGGTGCCAACAGCTGGCCCATTAACAGAAGATATCCCCATGAGTTCACCAGGGATGAGTCCCACCGGTTTTAACAGCTCATGAAGATGGTGGTAGAATACAGACTTTTGGGCACATCTTACACTGTAACCTAGGAGAGATGAATTCCTGGTCCCCAGGCTGTGGGGGAGACTGTGGCTGGGGAAGGGGGCTTGGTCTCTGGAGAGAACCAGGAGCAAACCCAGGGAAGGCTCTGACACCTCCCTCAGCCATGGCAGGAGGACACCAGCTCTCTGCCTTGCTCAGTCCTGAGAATCACCCCTCGGGCTGGTGGAACGTGGCCAGCAAAGGTGCTGATTCCTGGCAGAGAGGGGCACAGAGCTGTATTTTGACCCAAACAGCTGCTCTTGCTGTGAGTTCCAGCTCAGGCCAACTTGGCCCATCTCATCCCACCACTGGGGCCAGGGAGAGAGGAAAGGACTCAGCAGTGGCTGGATATATCCTAATCTATTATTTAGGGTCAAAATAAGGTGTGCTTTGGCCCAAAGCAGTGCTGAAGAAGGACAGCAGCCTGAGCCTTGCTTTGGTCAGTGGGAAGACAGGGGGGGTTCTGACCAGCACCCACCCCTGTGGGTGCCTGGGAGGGATGGGGGAACTGGTGGGGAGCTGGGGGCCAGAACCAGGACTCCGACCCTGTCTGAGCAGACCGGCGTCTCCTCTTAGACAGCTGCCTGCCAAGGCTAAAGAACAAATTTTAAAAAACCAAGAACAAACGAAATAAAACAGGAACTCCCTGCATTCAGGTGTTTCCCCCAGTGCCCCGTTTTCTGTCCCCCAGCACCCTCTGGGCACGGCTGGGCTGGGCACCCACCAGAGGCCAGGGGCAGTGCCATGCCATGGGATGGACACAGCAGGCAGGGATATGAGTCTGGACAATGCAGGCAGGGATGTGGGCAAACAGGTACCAGCAGGTGGCTGCCGTGGCTCACAGATGGGCTGCTCCTGCCAGGAAAAGGCCCCAGAGCCGCCACCCACCCCCCAGAGTTCTGCTTTCCACGCGGATCTCCGGACATCAGTGCTCTGCCAGGGAGGTGGGCAGGGAGGATTCTCTGAGATTCCCTGGCTGGAACCTGGTATCTCCCCCTCTCCACCTAAGGGCTGGGTTTCTTCCTTTGGCAAGGAGGGGAGGGGAAGGTTTGGGCACCCAGGAGATGTTCCAGGGACAGATCTTAACTTCATCCCGTGCCCTGAGTGCACCACTGCAGTCGGCCTCGCTCTGAAACCGCTGAATTGGATTTAAATCTTAGGGGTGGTTTCTTCCTGCTAGGCAGAGCACAGGGAAGCACATCCAGCTGCTCCACTTTTCCAAGCCTGGGCTCTGTCCCAGCTGCTCCCTCCCACCCCTGGTCCCTCAGCCCTGATGACCCCGGGGATGCTGCTGTGGGTGACCGAGGGGCAGCCACGCTCCACAGCCTGGGATGAAACCAAGCCCATCCCCTTTAGCAGTGCAGAGTTGGTCGGGAGAGGTTTATTTTAACGTTTCCAAGATGTTTTTTAGCTGGAGGAGCAGTTGCTGTCCGGGAGGCAGCACTTCTCTGCTGCTCCTGCCCTGTGGCTGATGCCACAGGAAGAGTTTGCCACGCTCGTCCCCCCCGCCTGTACCGAGACGTCGCTGTTGGCTTCAGCCCCTCTTGCTGCGCTGGGGAACACAACGGAGCTTGCCAGAGAAAGGATTTTTGTGTGGTTTTGTTGTGGGGCTTGTTCTTCTTCTCTTGGCCACGACTCAAGAATGTCCTGAGTTAACTTTTCGGACAATCCGCTCCGGCGCCTCAACAGCGATGTGCTCTGTTTGCTTTTTCTGACACAAATAAAGCTGGAGCTCTGCCAGGGAGGAAGGGGAAGGAAGCCAGGGAAAAGAGAAGCCATGGTGTGAGGAATGTCTTTTGCAGAAGTGCCTGAGGGGGAAAAAAAACAACAAAGGAGAACTGGGAGTCTCCAGGCCAGTCGGCCAGTCCCTCCCAGGGAGGCTCAGCATCTCTGCTCCTCCAGGACAGCTCTGGGTTCCTCTCACACCTTCCTGCTGAGGTAAGGCTTAAGCATTCTTCCTAAGGATAAATAAAAAATGTTATTTGGAAGGTATGAAAGCACCCAGGGAATTGTGGCACTGTTAATAACACTGGGTGAGGGTACAAGTGTGTAGGTGGGGCATGGGGCATCCTTCTAATAGATTGGGTAAAGTTTGTGATTAAGCTTAGGGGTGTGTAAAGGTGAGAGAGTCTTTTTAACCTTACTTTGAGATGAAATAACACACAAATGAAGCTCAGAGGTTTATTTCAGTGTTTCTCAGCACTAAGAAGAAGCAGTAAGTTCAGCTCAGTATTTTAAGTAATCCAGGACATATGAGGAACAGATTTCTTTCCCTACCTCCTGTGTAAGCTAAAGTTTGAATTTAAAAGTTCTGTCCGTCTTATGCTCTTAAAAACTCCCCCTGAAACACCACAGGAGCAAGGAAATCAGTTGTACCACATTTCCCCAGCTGCCCGGCCGGGGTCAGTCGGCACTGAGGGGTGACCACACGAGGGACGTGTGGGATGTCCGGGACGAGCTGCCGGTGTGCCAGCTCTCCATCCCAGCCAGGATCTCCTGGGGGTGTCAGCCTGTCGAGGTTACTCCATGGGACTATCAGAAGAACCTGGCAAGCTGCTTGAGCTGTGACACAAACCCCGTGGCAGGGGTGGAGACGTGCGCGGGTGACACACAATGTCCTAACCCTCACTTCTGTGGGGTGAAAAAGCTTCCAAGTAACTCCAGGCTTAAATCCACACTTTCCTCAAGGAAGTCTAGAGGTTATCACGCAGGCTGAATTCAGATTTTTATACGGCTGGGATTAGTGGGCTCATCTGTGGGGAAAAAAATCTGTTTAGAGATGAAGGCCAACCCGGAGATTCCTGCCCCTGGGCTGGCATCGCTGCCCTGTCCTCCCAAAGGGCCGTGCCAGGACAAGTGCTTGCAGTGGGCACCCCACTTGTTGCAGCTGCTTTTCCAGCATTCCAGTGCTGCTGTCTCATCACACGGAGATTCTGCCCCTGAGGGCTGAACAGAAATACTTGGAAGAAGATAAACTCTGTCTTGCCTGTCAGCACCATGAGGCATCGTTCCCCAGGGGAACAGGACACCGTAAATCTTCCTTCCCTGTGACAGGAAGGCTTGAAAGGATTGGGTCTGTGAAAGCTCTGATATTTCTACTTGAGAATCACTTAGAGAAGATCAGGATTTTGTTTAAAAGCAGATTTTAGCTACAGATGTGACAGCAGAGCAGTTTGGCCGTGTGAGCAGAGCTCTTCTGCACAGAGGTGCTTCATCCTTTTGCTCATTAAAGGTCCTCGTGATTATTTTATGGATGGTTAGCAAGCACATATCTCATCGGCAGAAATCTGACAGGCAACTTCATGCTTTACTTTTTTCAGCATTTACAGCATTCACCAGGCAAAATCATCCTTGTTTTGCTTTGACTGTGTAATTTTGAGGGTTCTGCCCTGTCTTTTGGGGTAACACATCAGTGCATGCTCGTGGCCACTCGGTTTTCTCTCATTTTTCATGAACAGCCCAGCAATGCCATCTCTCCCACGCACTTCCAAGAATTTGTTCTCTGATGGGTCCGAGTTTCCTTCAACAGATGATGTTTTCCAGAAGAGCTCAGCTCACACCGCAGCCAGGAGTTGCTCAACGCTTCTTGGTATTGAGCCTATAGCACATTAAAATTACAAGCAAAAGGCTTTTAGGGATTTTAATTGACTAAATTGTTGTTGTTTCTCAGCTATGAAGCCCACCCAAGTCGATTAGGTCATGTAATGTGATGCTCCCTCTTTTATTCCATCAGTAACTCCTCCCAAACTGCCCATGCTGCAGCATGGAAGCCTGAAATCCTGATTTTAATCAGCGTTTGCTGCTGAGCTGACAGGGTTGGAGTGCGCTGAGGGTGATGCGGTCTCTTGGATCCTGTGCTGCGGGGGTGGTTGTGCTCAGAACACAACATCTGAGTTTATTCAGCTCATTCTTGCTGTAAAAAGGGAGAAAAAGTGTCACTGCACATCTGCGAGGGCTGTGCAAACAAAACCAGTTGCTGCTGGTTGAGCTTTTGCTGTATTTGAAAGCAATTTTCAAGAAGAAATTGTCTCTAGGCTCAAAGATGAAAACACTCCAGAGAAGCAGAAGTGTATTCCAGCAAACTAAGATTCTCTTGTGGAAAAATGTCCTGATCAAGTGGAGGATGAAGATGCAGAGCTTTCAGGTAAGAAAGAATTAAAAATAAAACTAAACTCAGCTAACTACTGAGGCTGGCCAATCCCTGCCTGCCCCTAGACTCCAACTTCTTTGGGTAAAATTAGAACTTAACGTACTTTTGAAAAGCCTTCCTGGTAATGAACGCTTGGAGACTTGATTTTTTTTTTAAACTGGTGATATTTATGTCTGGTTTGTGACAAATGAGGGCACAGATGGGCTCTTGGAGCAGGTGATGGGCACAGTGCAAAGAGTCTCTTCATCAACCGCCTAGACGCTGCTGTGACTGAATTCCTCTTGTTTATATTTTAATCCCACAAAGACTGAATTCCTCTTGTTTGTATTTCAATCCCACGAAGAACATGTTTTTATACTGCCACGAAATTCTCCTCCCTGCTCTCCCTGGTGTAGGAGTGGATTCTGTCCCTGCTCTTCCTGCCCCTGGTGTTCATCGCGTCCTGGTTCATCATGCAAATCCACTACGCCGAGATGCCCTACAGCCACCTGGGGCACCTGGATGACCCTGCCTTCAATGCCACCGGGGTCACCATCACCTTCACACCCGTCACTGCCACCACCAGGCACATCATGAATAAAGTGGCCTCCAGCTCTGTCATGACGGGTGGGTTTTGCTTTCTAAATACTGAATTTTGTCATTATTTAACCTACTGTGCGTGTGCTGTGTTTTAGTGGTTCTCCAACACCTTTGATCAGGAGAGAAAATTCATCCTTACATCCTCCATTTGCACAAATATTTCTTCTCTAGGATTTAAACTACCTGTGAGACCATGTGCCCTTCTGAACTGTAAAGCTCTGCCTTACCGAATATTCCCTAATTCTTTTCAAACACCTTGGTTCACTCTTTTGAGGCGCATTGCTCCTCAGCTGGTAAATTGTGAAGTATTTGGAGTTGCTCCCTGGCCAATGAGAACTGGAAAAGGAGAAGCTGCAGTGCTAAGAAAGCAGAACATTGCCTCAATGCCCGTGGACGCATTTCCAGACCCACAAAATCTCACGGCAGTCTTTTTCTGACACTCCACAGGTATAAAACTGGAGGAACTGGATGATGAGAGAGCCATGGAGAAAGCCTGGATTTCAAATGAGGAAATTATAGGGGTTGTATTTAAGGACGACTTCTCCTACCGCCTCAGGTTTCCTCTTACCCACGTGGTTATTCCCAACGAGATCTTTGGATACATAGGTAACACAGGATAAGAATTTCAGGGTGGTTGCCCGGTGTGGACCATGTGGGAATAATCCATGTTTGTTAAGTGATGGAATAAACTGGGGGGTTGGGTGTTTTGGGGGTTGTGGGGGTTTTTGTCCATTTGAAGAGTTTCCCACAGTGCCGATGCATTTTTGTCACCACATTTAATAGCAGAAATTAATTACTTTTCATTCACGTGATGCCCTTTACCTTGCAGACAGCTGCTACGACTTCTTATTGCCACACTGCAACAGCCCCAGGTACTGGTACAAAGGCTTCCTGTCCCTGCAGTCCAGCATTGATGCCGCCATTATAGAGGTAAATCCACTTCAGGAACTGGTGGAGGCATCCTTTCATCTTGAATATAACATAGGAAAGGCAAACTGTACTGTGGGAACGGTAAGGGGCTTGTCAGAAGGTAAAGCTGCTTTAAAAAGTTAATCTAAGGAGGATGAAGCAGAACATTATAGAAATTAGCATTATGGAAATGCATCTCACTGCAGAAAATAAACAGAGTACTGATCTATTGGCCTTACATTCCTTTAGATGGTGGCAAATCATTCTGTGTGGGAAGAAATGGAATCCATTGCTGGCGTCCGCATGAAGTCCCAGAGCATCATCTTCTCCGTCAGCCTGGACAACAGCTACTTCATGATCGTTATCGTGATGTGCTTCCTCCCCTTCATGTACTTCTTGTCGAGGAATGTGACACAAGAAAAGAAGAAGCTCAAAGTATTGATGAAGACCATGGGGCTGCAGGACATTGCATTTTGGTGAGTTCTTTTTTAGCTGGAATGTGTTTCCCAAAACTCAGTCAGTTCCTGGGCACTTGAGCAGTCAGTTAATCGGTTAAATGGGTTCATAACTTTCCTCCAGCACTTGAAGGACAAACCAGAGGGCTGAGCACGGCAGTGGTGTCCCCCCTGGGGTATTTCCCCCTAAGCTAGATCATCTGTCTGTTCTGAGGATGTGAAAGAGAAATTATTCCCATGGAAAATGATTAATAATTAACATTTAAATTTAAAATGGTTCTGACCTTGAAGTTGTAACAAGAGCCGTTAACGAAGCAGAAGGGTGATGGCACCTTTCCCTCCCCAGGCTCTCCTGGAGTTTGCTGTACTCCCTTTATGTGCTGATCTTCTCCTGCCTGCTGACGGCCCTCCTGCTGCGGGAGATCTTCCACACCAGCAGCTTCCCTGCAGTCTCACTCCTGTTTTTCCTCTATGGCCTGGCGTGTGTAAGTCAGGTTTTAAAGGCAGATTTCCTCACCACATGATTTATTACGTGTTGATGAGGCTAAGTGTTGCTCCAGAGCCTTTTGCACAGTGCTCAGGACATTTGTCCTGGCTGGAACAGCTGAGTGGCTTTTCTAGGTCAGCAGCAGAGATTTGATTTGCAGCCTGAAGGGCTGACAGGCACTTGTTTGGCTACAAAAGGCCCAGCTTGAAACTCGGATCAACCCACTAAGAAGGGCTTTAGTGGATTTTATTATACAGACTCAGCTCACCACAGGTCTGGTGCCTGGCAAGTGGAAGTGCTGCTGTTAAGGGTATTTATTTCCTTCAGTGGTTAAAGGAAAGTTCTGTTCTTACAGATCCACCTGGTCTTCATGCTCTCCTCCCTCTTAAGGACCTCCAAACTTGTCAGCTCCATAGGGTTCCTCATCATCTTTATCTTCGGATTCCTGAGCCTGGCGGTGCTGATAGAAGACGTCCCAGAGCCACTGAAGTGGTTTCTTGGCCTCATGTGTCCTTTTGCGTTCAACACTGGCATTGCCAAGGTACAGGGGCAACACCCCTGCAGCGGAACCTTCCCCTGCTGGTACAGGAAGGCACAGGAATTCCTCCCCTTAGCTCAAAAGTCCAGCTGTAAAACCTTCAGGCATTTTTCGTTCATCTCCACAGCCAGTTTTGAAACCCCCCGGTGACCTGAGCTGTTGCTGGGCAGCACTGAGGGGCTTCAACGCCCCCATCCCCTTCCCCTGCTTTAAAATCGGATGAATGCAGAGACAAGCAGGGCCCTTGGCACAAAAAAACCTGCTGTTGTGCACTTCTGCAGCTTCCGCATGACCCCGAGGAAGGCCCATCCCGCACACAACAGCCCCATTATCCTCGGGAACATCAGCAACGGCATCCTTGGCTGCCCGGACACTCCCCTCTTCCCGGCAGCAGGGACTGTGCAAACCCAGCTCTGCATTCCTGCTGCCCTCCCTCCAGCCCCACCTCGGACAAACCCGTGCAGTTTCACACTTTTCCATTAGTTGTATCTCCATAGCCCTTTCTAGCTCTGGTAATCTAATATTTGATTTATTGAGATACAGGAAAAAAAAAATCTGCCTGGGAGAGGAGATTTCTGCACCAGCAGAAGAGACTGGCTTTGTTAATTCACCATATGGTTAAATCCATCATTATGTCAATTACAGCATTTTTGTTGTGACTCTGTCACATCAAGGATGCCAATATCACGTTTCCTGAGTTGGTCTCCTCTAAAACTCTGATCTTTTCTTCTGTTTCTGGACTGTTCTGGAAAATTCTGGATGAAAGCATTAAGATCTCTGCATGGAGTAAATTTAGTCCTCTTCCCCTTTAGAAGAAAATAAGAACAGTTGGTCAGTACTGCAGATGATTTCTGAGTTAACAAACAGAGTTTCATCCGTGGTTTGATGGCATGTGCGTATTTTTCCAGCCTTAAATTTATTCTTCTTTCCCCTTTATTTCAGATTCTCGATTTGGAGAAATATGAAATAGGTTTCTCCTTTTCCAACCTTATGGAGGAAGCATACTTTCTATTTTCAACGTACATACTGCTGGTGTTTGACTCAGTCTTGTACATGCTGTTGGCTCTGTATTTTGACAAAATCCTGCCAGGTAGGAATGATTTCTTTTTATTTACATGGATTGCATGGGATATATCAAGGAAATGATGGGCTGCTCCATTCTCTGAGTCAACCAAAATAAGGTTTGGGCTAAAAGAAATGCATTATGTCATGGAGTGACTTTTCTGTTGCTGGCGCACGCTGGCAATTCACTGAATCAATTATTCAACATATTCTCTTTCTAATTATGAGATTGCAGGGTAATAATGTAATACGTAAAGTCTTGAATTCATCAGAGAAAGCCCTGAATCCAACCTTCTGGCCTCTTCTACCTCTGCTCCAAACCTGGGGGGTTTTGACTGGAAAAAGCACCAATTTTGTACTTATTTGAATCTCCCAAATGTTTAGTCTAGGATGGTGTTTGGCTGTGCCTTTGGTTAGTGACAGAACATCTTTTTGCTTTCCTGGCAGGCAAATACGGGATCCCAGACCCTCCTTTGTTCTTCCTGAAGGCCTCGTACTGGATGAGGAGCAGGAGAGGCTCCAGCAGGGACGCGCCCAGATCCACAGCAAACCCCGAAGAGCTCCTTGGGGATGATGTAGAACCTGTGCCCCCCGAATTCCTGGGGAAAGAGGCCATCAGGTTAAGAGAGGAGGAATTTCTGGTGTCTGGTAGCTGTGGTTCAGTGCTCCCACTGATCCCCGCTCCTTCCAGCTTGGGTTGGACTTTTCCAGGCAGTTTTCACGTTCATGAGGCTCTTGCAGAACATTTTGTTTCACGGAGAAAAATTAGAGATAAAAATGTTTCACAGAGGAAAATTAGAGGTAAAAAGATAATTCAGACTGGTCACTAATGGTGAAATTTAGATAAAATTAGGTTAAAAAAATAACAGGTTTTTTTGGTGTAGACTTTCAATGTCCTGTAGGGACAAAAGGGAGAATGAAGTGGGCAACCCGTTGTAAAAGTGCTGCAGTGGGCTTGGCCTTGTCTCTGCCAGTCTCGGTGCCCTGTTCTTGGTGCCAGGTTGTGCTATTCACACCTGGGCACAGAGCCTGTCAAACCTGTGAATCTCAGCTTTGTTTCCCAGCACCTCTTATTTTCTTCATGCCATTTCTGCCCTTGTAACCTAACAGCCATAAGAATGTAAAAGGGCATCAGGGAAGAGCATTTACAGAAATCCCCAAATAACAGCCTGCTTACTTTCCTTTCAGGCTCCACAATATTAAAAAAGCCTATAAGAAGATGGACAAGAAGACAGAAGCTTTGAGAGGTATAAAAGCTGTGAGATTGATTCCTGTTAAAGACAAGGAAATGCCGTTGTGCAGTCAGTCAATGAAAAAAACATTGCTTGCTTGAAAATTTATGTCAAATATTAATTGATGTGACTGATCACTATTTTGTTCAGTTTTTACTGATTTTCTGGTTTTAATAAGACTAAACAGAAGAAAATTTTTAAGTTGTTTTTTTTCTGTCTTTTCTGCTAAATACAGAACAACCCCTTATGCATTTAGTTAAAGATCTGCAGAGCTTTGCCCCACTCAGTGCACGTTTGGCTGATGATTACCACTTTATTCTTGTACTTCTTGACTTCTCGTGCTTTTGGCAGTGAGTGGGGGCAATTCAAACCTCATTTCTTCCCAAACTTGATGTTACTTTTGTTCTAGGTTTGTCTTTAAACATTTATGAGGGTCAGATCACCGCCTTGCTGGGCCACAGTGGGGCTGGAAAGACAACGCTGCTGAACGTGCTCAGTGGGCTCAGCTTCCCTTCGGAAGGTAGGGGAAGGCTGGGATGGGGTGGCCTTGGTCCAAAAGCTGTAAAGATCAATTCATTCCCCCTCATCCCTTTTATCCCTGTGAACAGGCTCTGCCACCATATACAACTACAGCCTCTCCGAAATGGGGGACAGGGAGGAGATCAGGGGGATGATCGGGATTTGCCCGCAGTTCAACATGCAGTTTGAAGTCCTAACAGTGAAAGAAAACCTGAAAACTTTTGCAGAAATCAAGGGCATCAAGTCCAAAGAGGTGGAGCAAGAGGTGAGTGTGTGTTCTCCACCGTTCCGTAGAGGCTCCTTTTGCACTGGGAAGCTCAAAGAATCCACCTGGATCTTCTGAAAATCGAAGCTCAAAGCCCTGTCCCACCTGGCCTTGGACACTTCCAGGGATGGGGCAGCCACAGCTTCTCTGGGCAACCTGTGCCAGGGCCTCACCTCCCTCACAGGGAAGAATTTCCTTCTGATGTCTCATATAAATCTACATCTACCCTAATGAAAATGGAAGGACAGCAGCTGCTGAGAGTGCACATCCTTGTGCTGTTCTAGGTGCAAAACATTCTGGAACTGCTGGATATCAGCAACATTCAAGACACTCAAGCTGAGAAACTGAGCGGTGGACAGAAAAGGAAGTTATCCATTGGAATAGCCATGCTTGGAAACCCCCAGGTAAAGCAGCAGGCATGGCTTTGTGATATGGGAAATATTCAGGTCCAGCCTAACTAAAACCTTGGGCATGTATTTGGCTCTAGGATTCCAGACTTCTTTAAAGTGCTCATAACTATTAAAATGAATACATTTCATGTTTTCTTTTGTTTTTAATTCATAACCCACCTTGCCAGTCATGTTTTGAAGCAGACAGGGTTCCCCGACCCCTCACAGCCCACAGAACAGCTGCCCTTGTCTAAAAGATGCCCTGGGTCTCTTGCCTTCCGAACACCAAACCCCAAAGACGCGCAATGAGGAATGTCTGATTCCATCCTTCCTGCAGGTTTTGTTCCTGGATGAGCCAACGGCGGGGCTGGATCCTCTCTCCAGGCACCAGGTGTGGAGCCTCCTGCGGGAGCAGCGGGCGGGGCGGGTGATCCTGTTCAGCACCCAGTTCATGGACGAGGCCGACATCCTGGCGGGTGAGCACGGGCTGTGTCTGGGGCACCCCTGCGGGATAACCCTGGAGCACAGAGCCCCAGGGATGGGAACGAGTGCTCTGCACTAGAAATCCTTTGGGATTTTCCTTTCTCTAGACCGCAAGGCTATTATCTCGCACGGGAGGCTGAAGTGTGTTGGCTCTTCTCTGTTCCTGAAGAAAAAATGGGGGATTTGCTACCATTTAAGGTATTTCCTTCAGCCCCAGCAATAGCTGGCAACATGCAAGTACAAGGGGACACCAGAATTAATGAACCTGTAGGGCAGATGTCATCAAAACAAGCAAATTAACTGTATTAATATTCAGCTACATTAACTGAAACGGCAGTAAGAGTTAGGGTTAGGGTTACTAAATCCAGAGTAAGGAATGAATGAAGAATGTTGGAGTTTTCTTTTTATGCATCCATAAAATGGTGGCTGTTGTTTGTTTTGGTGGGTTTGGGTTGTTTTTATTCCACCTAAACATCTGTGGTTTTTCCACACAACAGGATCCACGTCAGTGAGTCTTGTGACTTGGAGAACGTGACATCCCTGGTGAAAGGGTACATCCCCAACGCCACGTTCTCGGGACACAGCCAGTATGAACTGAGATATAAACTGCCTTTAGAAAATGTGAATAAATTCCCAGGTAAGGGAAATATTAAAAAAAATAATTGAGAATTATCCATAGATAAAAACAATAACGACAAATGTGGGGAACGAGAAATGCAGAGGGAGATTTTCTGCAGGAGTCACATCAGGACTTAAAAACTGTCTCAGTTTGGGTTTTCCCCACAAATTTATCATACGTTTAAGATCAAATTGTGCAACAAATGCTTTTCTACCATTTGTAATGACAAACCCTGCAGGCTAAACTGGGCCACATGTGTTACTGAGAGTTCAGTTCTCTTTCTGTTAAATGAAAAACAGAGATAAGAGAAAACCCCACACAACCTGTGCTGCTCCGTGCCCATTCCTCACCCACCATGCCCATCACTTCAGCCTGACCATCCCACAGAGGATGAAAAACAGTCTGAAGTGTTGGTGCTAAGCAGGAAAACACCTTCCATGGGGACGGCTGTGGCAGTTTTGTCTTCCTCCACACCTTTGGGCCTGGCGGTTCCTTCGTTGCTTTCTCTGTCACTGGAGATGCTCCAGTCAGGTTGGCTCAGCTGAAGCAGAGTGGTCTGAAGATCTGTGCTCATGCCTTTATTTTATCTCTGCCTGCAGATCTGTTCAGTGGCCTCGACAGCTGCTCTGAGCAGGGAATTATCAACTACGGAGTCAGCATGACAACCCTGGAGGATGTGTTCCTGCGGCTCGAGGGAGAGGCCACGGCGGATCAAGAAGGTAAAATTGTGGCTGTGAATTTTCAATCCACGGCCAAAGAGATCAGCTTCTCCACAGCAGCCTTCAAAGGTGGCTCTTAGATTTTCATGAATCCCAACCTAGAAGCTGGCCTTAGACATAAATTTGCACGTGGAAACTCTCTGCAGATGAGCACGTCCCTGGGGAGGAGTGGGCAGAAGCAGGGCCGCGATGTCCCGACGAGGCAAGGCCGGGCTCCCTGCTGCTCTCGGACACTGGGAAGGTGTCGTTGCAGGGCCTGGCCCTCTGGAGGCAGCAGGTCTCTGCCATGGCACGGGTGCACTTCTTCAAGCTCAAGAGCTCAGTGAAGAACCTGCGGTCCATGTGAGTACCAAAGGGATTCTCTCCTGGAGGCCTGGAAGTGGACACGGTCACACCACAGGGGACAATTTCCACACCCCCCCTTTCGATGAGTTTGGATTAAATGATATGAGGTCTTGGCTAGGAATGATCTGAGAGTGATCTGCACTCAGAGGAGGGGAAAGTTTTTTCCTTTCCAGTGCCAGTAACACAAAATCTCCCTTTTGTGCATTTTCATTTCTATGCTGAATAATTTATGCAGGAGAAACCCATCTTCTTTCCAAAGAAAAGAATCATTTAGAAATACTTTTATATCAAATGGAGGAAGTTCTAAAATAAGTTAGTGTGGACAGAGAGTACTTTCAGGCTTCCTCTGCATTTTTTTTTTTTTTTAATTCTCTCACGTTGCCAGTGTTTGAACTTATTTGGTCCCACTGGTGTTCAAGCTGGAGTTTCCTGGTGAGGCACAAGGAACTAAAGGAAGATGCTGATTTACAAGAAACTTGTATCTAAAAGAAGTCTGAAAGGCATTTCATGGCCCTAAAATGTTGAGCACTCCAGATCTGAGGTGCTCTCCCTGTTACGTTTAGAATCATTCAGAGAATGATCAAGATTTGAGACTTCTGGAAATAAAATTCTCTCTGGTCACTGGTGACAGGGCCTGAAGGAATGGCTGGAATTACGTCACTGGAGAGTTAGGTTGGATATCAGGGAAAAGTTCTTCCCCCAGAGGGTGCTGGGCACTGCCCAGGCTCCCCAGGGAATGGGCACAGCCCCGAGACTGCCAGAGCTCCAGGAGCGTTTGGGCACCGCTGCCAGGGATGCCCAGGGTGGGATTGTTGGGGTGTCAGGGCCAGGATTTGGATCCATGATCCTTGCGTGTCCCTTCAGAGTCAGGATATTCTGTGATTCTTTAAAAATTGCCAAAAGTTTTTAACAGAGCGTTGGATAACCTGAATCCTGTCCACCATTTCCAACACACAAATGCATTCTGAACACATTTCTCCTGGATATTTGTTTCCAGGATGTTTATTCATCTCTTTCTTAATGCAGTTTGCTGCTGTATGGGGTTTTTCTGCTTCCTCTGGTGTTGCAACTGTGCATGGTGGCTGGCTGGCAGAGCGTGAGTGCCTGGCAGCTCTCTCCTGCACGGTACTTCTTGCCCGGGGAGAGGAGACCCTACCTGGAGACCACCACCCTCCTGGTCTACAACCACACAGGTGAGGGCCACGAGCCTTCCCTCATCCTTCCCAGTTCTGGGCTTCTTGCTGCTCCAAAGGAAAATGCGGGACAGAGCAGATGGATGTAGGTGTAGAGGATCCAAGGGGGGATGGAGGTTTTAATGAGGGAAGAGCGTAGGGATTGTCTTTAAAGGGTTGTGAGGGAAACCAACTGTGGCTTCAGCAGCTGGTGAGACCCTGATGAGAGAGGTGAAAAAGGATATCAGAGCAGGTGAGGTAAGATGGGGACGTGGATCCCTCCCTGAATCCAGGTCTCTCTCCAAGCAATTTCCAAGTGTGGGATTTTCAAAGCAGGCACCACACTCCAGACCCACTAACCCTGGGTCAAATTAATGGGCTGCTTCCAGAGTTTTCACCTTCAACATTCCCACGAGTGGATGGTATTTCATGTTATTTGGCCAGGGTGTGACACTGGTATCTTCATCAGACAGTCCCAAAGGAAAATTCATTTTGTAGCACCTCAGAAAAGGCTGGGGGGCAGGGGGTGGAAATGACAGTGCAAAAATTCAGACTGAACCCCATTAACTTCCCAAAAATTAACATGCAGTGATCCACCACACATGTGCTGGCTCATCCCACAGTTACTTGATTTCCTCTGGGTTTTTTTGGTGGTCATGGATATAAAAATAAAAATAGAAATAGAAATAAAAATAAAAATCAAACCGTCAAAGAGTCTTTTGTTTTCCAGTGTTGGGCTTCCTCTGCTTTTGGCTCTCACACCAGGAACAGGCATTGACGACTTCATCCATGCGCTCCAGAGCCAGGATCTTGCAGTGGAAATAGCAAAGGAGGAAAACATCACAGAGGAACTACAACACAACGGGGCTATAAACGTGTCCCGCGAGGGTCAGGTGAGGATTTCTTTTCTCTCTCTCCAGTTTCTTCACAACAATTGAATAATTAGGCAAGGTGCCTCCATCAGCTCTCCCTGTGGGATGGCCCCGGTGACTTTTTGTACCACAAGTATGAAAATTAGGAAGTGTTTTGAGCAGTGAAGTCCATGCTAGAGAAGACCTCATGTCCCTGACCTTCCACCTCAAAATGCACATTTTTTAGCACAGCAATACAGACTTCCAATACCTCATAATTTGTTTTTTAGCAAACAAGGCATAAGCAAAGCTATTTCAGGCCTGGATTTTTTCCTCATGTGCTCCTTTTCTGCTGCTTCCCGGCCAGTGAGGAAAGCCAGGAGTTCTCATGTTGTTTTCCTGCTCTCTGAAGAGCTACAGGTTCACTGTGCTGTGCCATTTGGAGGCCACCAACTGCTTCCCAGTGCTGGTGAACATCATCAGCAACGCCCTGCTGAGAACCCTCAACTCCACCAGGCACATCCAGATCTGGAGCCACCCATTCTTCTCTGTAAGTGAAGCCAGAAGGTGTCAGAAAACAGTTTAAGGTCTCACTAATTCATTGGATTTTAACAGGAAGCATTGTAGGGCTGCCTGAACATGTAAATCCACCTTCTCCATGTTGTCTCTGGAAACCACCATGTCTGACTTCAGGAAAACCAGATCTGATTTTTCCCATGTGTCTCTCGAGGGCTGCTGGATGGAGAGGGTGGCTGGGAGGGTTTCTCCAGGAGGTTCCTTATTCTCTCCAGCACGTTATTCAAGCTGTGGCCCATCAGCTGAGAGAAGAGAGAGCTCCCTCCAAGTCTGGGATGGAGGAGTGGGACCTGCACCACCCATCTCTCCTCAGCAGCAAGCACTTTTCAGGGCTGTGGTTCGAGAAAACCTTCCAAAATTTGGTTTCAAATTCTGCTGGCTGTTCATACTGCCCTGTAATCCAAGAGAAATGCAGTAAGATCAATAGTAAGATGAATGGTAGGCATTTTCCTCACATGCTCTGTTCTTCTGTTTTCAGCTGTTCCATGCACAATACTGGCGTTATTTTATGTCCTTTTACCTCATTTATATGCTGCAGCTGTTCCCTGGTTTTCCTCCTCACTTTGCAATGGGCTACACGCAGGATTACAAGGTAAATTCCTTGAAATGGAGTGGGTTTGGGGTGGGCAGGAGGGATTACAACTGCACTGCCAGGGGGATGTTTGAGTACAGCATCATGGAATCATTTAGGCTGGAAAACACCTCTGAAGTAATTGAGTCCAGCCCTATGATTGGCAGCGTGGGGTGTTCTGATCCATGAGATGTTTTGCAGCGAACACAAAATATTGCAAGACAAAAAGAGGTCGAATTTTACCCCACAATCGCAATGGTGACAGATTTCATTCCCTTTTCATTTCCTGGGGCCATTCCCGTGGCTGCAGCTGACCAACCAGGCACTGACAATAAACCACCCTTTAAAACTGTGCCTTCCCAGGCGGGAGCTCGTGCCCAGCTGCGGATCTCGGGGCTCTTTCCCTCGGCCTACTGGTGTGGCCAGGCACTGGTGGACATCCCACTCTGCTGGATCCTGCTCTTCTCCATGTTTGGGGTCCTGTTTGCCATGAGCAGCAAGATTTCTGGGAGTGCCAGCACCTTCTTCTTGCTGGTATGTCCCATTCTGGTGCCTGCTTGTTTGCTTGGGAGGGATTGAGGGAAAATATTTTTTGTGGGGGCAGCTGAGACACCATGGGTGCAGATGGTGCTGGAACACTCTTGGTCCTCTTACTGACGTTCTTGTCTCACCTCCTATCCTTTGGGTTTCTCCAGCTGGAAATAAAAGGCAATATATTTTGCCTTAATATATTCCTTTACACCTCAGAGTAAAATTGTGGTAATTTCTAAATGCCCCGATCTTACTGTGGGATCATTTCCACTGCTCCCCATTACTCCAGGTGGGTTTCTGGTGGTTTACATCACTCCATTTTCTCCAACAAAACCCTTTTTCCCCTGCAGGTCATGGTGACGTTGGGTTATGGAATTTCCCTCGTTCTCTTAATCTACGTGATCTCCTTCAACTCTCGCAAAGGATGGAGCTGTGATCTTTGGTCTTTTATCCTGATAGTGGTGAGCACGTGGTTGGATAACGCACTGCAGGGCTTGCAGACATTTTGAGATATTAAGGATGAGCTAGATGTCAAAACATCAAGTAGAGATGTGGAGCATAAATCTGGGTGTATTTCACAGCAGCCAATTCTGCATTAAATTTGTGTCACTGTGTTCTGTTCCCACAATCCTGCTGTGACATGGGGAAATACCTGGATCTAGCCTGAACTCATGCAGGAATGGAGGCAGAAAATTAATTTATCACTCTGCTTGACACCCCACATCCAAGAGATGTAAAGTGTTGAGACAGGAGCCATCAGGCTAGACACTGATCATCCAAGCCTGACCTGCAAGGAGATGGATTATTTGGCATGGATTGGGATGGGAATGAAAAAAATGGGATCCAGTGTTTGATTTTTCTGCCTGAAGCAGCCCTGTGCCTGGGAAGAAGTCTCCCCAGCTGGCCCAAAGCAGCAGCCAACCCTCAGGCAGAGACAGCTGAGGATCTCCTGAGCCCTCTCTGCCTCTCATCTTTCTCATTTTTTGTCCATTTTTATAAATTCAACCGGGAATTGCAGAGTTAGACTCACACAATTTTAAAGAGCAGTGAGTTCCCATCAGCTGAGTTACCCTCTTGTTTTATTTTCAGGTGTCCTTTATTTCTCTTTTCATCGACAGAGTCATGTATTTCAGGAGCCACTCCAACACCTCCCTCTACACTTTGTCCCTCTTGGTTCCCGTGTACCCCCTGATGGGTTTCCTGATCAACACCCAGCTGGTGAGTGGGGGTTCTGGGCAAGGAGAGGCATAAACACAACCCTGGGTCCTTGTGAGCAAAGTCTGGTGGTAACTGCACCGAGGCCTGGTGGTAACGGCACGCTGCAGTCTGGGAAGGCTCATCCTGCGTGGGATTTTCCAGACTGCATTGTTAGGCGACTGTTTCAGCTCAGATCTCATTTTTCCAGCTGTTCATTAGGGCTGGGGGCTCCTTCTTGTGCAGCTGTGACTGTGGACTAGGTAAAAACTCTTAATTCTTTCCATGCAGAGTCATAGAATGGAACCATGGAATGGTTTGGTTAGGAAGGGACCTTAAAGCTCATCTCGTTCCACCTCCTGCCGTGTGAGGGGACGCCTTCCACTAGACCAGGTTGCTCCAAGCCACATCTAAGCTGGCCTTGCACAATGCCAAGGATGGAGCAGCCGCCAAGTCAATCAACTTGGCTTGACCAGTCCCAAGAGAAAAGCTGAAGCCACGGATCTGGCTTTGCGTGGAAAAAAACCTGAGTGAGAATTCAGGGCCCTCACAAGGGGTTTTACTCCGTGTCAGCCGAGGGGGGTGGTGGAAAGTCGGCCGAGAATTTAACAAAACCGCCCAGCTACGTGCAACACTGTTGATAAATGATAAATTACTGAGGGGTGAAGTCCAAAGAGAAGAGACTCCTCCTCTGTCCTGTCCCACTCACCCCCACCTCCTCTCCGCCGGGACCCAGAGCAGATGTTTTCCTGGGACAGGACGTGTGGAAGGAGAGTCTGGTCCATGTACTGAGAGCTGTGACACGTTCTGGTGTAGGACCAGGGTGCCCAAAGCCAAACATCTGCATTTGTTCATCTGGATGCTGAATGTTTGGGGTGAATCAGAAGTTTTGCAGATTTTCAAGGCATTTTTGAATGTTACTGCATTAACCAGAATGATATTAAAGAATTACAGGTCTTTATTGCATAGTGGTTTTTTATTCTTACAGATTTTTGTGGAGGAGTCTGAGACATCTCTTGAGGTTTCAGAGGGTGATAAGCTGATTGCTGTCTTTGCAGTAAGAAAACATTTCACATTGCTTTTATTTAGGAATGTGGGTCTCTTAAAGCCCTTCCTCAGGTATGAGGAAGCAGGAGGAGGATCTGGGTGGGTCTGGGTGACATTTTAGCCCCTGTGCTAAAATAATTTCACACCTTTGAAATGAGGAAAGCAAAATGAAATAAGCCCAGATCACTTAGTGCTGCCCTGTTATTTTATGAATTGGAGTTTTTCTGCCCTTAGTGTTTTCCGCAGTGTTGATTACCCTGAGTTTAGGTTTAATGCCCTTCATTTTCACATATTCTGTTTCCCCCACGTATTTTATAGCACTGCCACCACCTCAGTGCCAGCTGTGGAGGGAGGGAAGGCAAGGCAAGGCTGTTAATGTGGCAACCTCTGTTTTTCAGCCTTACATCCATTCTGTGGCTTTCATTCTTCTTCTTCGCTTTTTGGAGTTAAAATATGGAAAAGCAGTGCTGAGACAGGACCCAGTATTTAGGTTTGTACAAACACACACACACACATGAGATCGAAACTGCTTCTCCTTGAAAACATCATTGCCTTTGTGTCTCTATTTTTAAATATTTTTTTAAATACTGGTGGTTTTTAATGGCTTAAATAGCCCCTTAAACACCACAGTGGTGTGATAATATGAAACAGCTTTCAAGTTTGTTGCTGCCTCCACAGGATGTTGCCTGTGCTGTGGGAGGTACCAGCTTCTTTTTTGGTACAAAACAAAGATTATAATCATTGTTGTCATCATCATCATCATCCCCAGCAATAATAATAATGATGATGATATTAATAGTAATCATTATGATATAGTATAAATTCATTCACGGGGAAATTCACTCTTGGTCTATCCAAAATGCGCTGGTGGAAAACAAAGGTAAAAGAACAAAACCCTAAGCCAAATCTGGTGGGTTTTCAGGATTTCCCCAAGAAAAGAAAGCAGCCAGCAGCACCCCAAGGAGCTCGAGGAGGAAGATGAAGATGTCCGAGCTGAAAGGGAAGCAGTGAGAAATGCCATGGCGGCTCCGAGTCAGGAGGAGGTACCCCTAGGTGTTGTCCTTCTTGTTTTGTTTGATTTTATACCTGGTAAAAACCAGGGCAGGTCAGCACTCTGGCTGTGCTGTTCTCACTGGGAAAATCAAACTCCCAAAAGTGTGGGTTCCATCAGGAGAAGAAAGCTCTTAAGAGGAACCCGGACAATCAAGTGTCCCGTTGCACCCCATATTCCTGGTGAACTCTAAAGCAAAGATCTTTAGAAGGTTTTCTGCCTTTTTAATGGAAAAAAATAACTGAAGGATTAATGCTGCCTAAGATAACAAATTAATCTTGCTTCTTCCCCCTCACTTTCAGAAATCAGTGATTATAGTCAGCAATCTGTGCAAGGAATATAAAATAAAGCAAGCTGGCTCATTTTTGAAGAAGAAGAAGAAGAAGAAAACAGCCACCAAAAACCTTTCCTTCTGTGTTAAAAAGGGTGAGAACTGGGACTGTTCTCCTTGAACCCTGAGTTAATTCCCTGCAGATTCTCAGTTACCTGAGCGAGGACAGAGAGCTCAAATCTATTTGTTCTGTTGTTAAAGCACTTTTGGTCTGGGTTTATGTGTTAATGGTGCATCCTGTTAATTACCTGTCCCTTATCTAAAATAATGCAGATCCTGGGGGGAGGGGATCACTTTAGCAGTGGCTCCTGGGAGCAATTCACAGCATCAGCTGGAGTTAAAATCTCATGCGCTCTCTGAGCATGTATTTTATACAACAAAACTATTTATTTTATATGATCTTTGATATTCATATGCTGTCTTTTGTATTTCTTCTTTTGTGGGACTGTGTCTGCTGTATTTCTTGGACGGGGAATATTCCTAAGAAATTCTGTGTATTGATTGTAGGAGAAGTGTTAGGACTTCTGGGGCCCAACGGAGCTGGGAAAAGCACAGCTATCAAAATGATCACTGGAGAGATAACCCAGACTGCTGGGCAGGTAGGAAACGTCTGGAGGAAAGGGGGTGGATCCACGACCTCACACCTAGGCTAAGCCATCATTTTATCAAGGCTGCAATTTTTGTCAAAGCGTTATTAATGGCAAAGGTTTTAATAGAGTTCATTGTGCTATTAAATTAAATAATGCACTGATAAAAGTACTGTGAGCTACTTCTAATTTTGATAAGCTGTTGCATCTGCCCTGATTGCCATGTTTATATTTAAGAACGGTGTGAAATCACCCCCTCACTGTGGGTTTCCTCACCTACACCCCGCTGCACCCCATAGCCTTCCCCTGCAGCACCCCCTTGCCCTGGGCACGGCTGTGCGAGGGGACAGTGTCCAGCCTGGTTGTGCAGGTGCTGATGAAGGGGGGAGATGGAGGAGGCTCCCAGCTCCAGGACCAGGCTCCTGCGTTCCTGGGGTACTGCCCCCAGGAGAACCCCCTCTGGCTGGACCTCACCCCGCTGCAGCACCTGAGGGTCTACGTGGCCGTGAAGGGGCTGCGCAAGGAGGACGCGGCTGCTGCTGTGGACAGGTACAGATCCAGGGTTGGGATGGTCGATGTTCCACCCCCTGGCCGTGGGGAGGGGGCCACAGAGTCAAAATTCACAGAGGAAGTCTTGAAAGAAACTCAGGAAACTCAGCTGCAAAAGTGCCTTTGTGCTCGATGCCGTGATTTAGGGAGTGGGTTAAGAAAACCTCCAGTTTTCCTAAGTGCGTTTGGTGGGGATAAATTCACCGCTAATGCCCTTTTAAGAATGTTATCTTTAGGCAGCTTTTCTGAAATCTCTGATGTTGGAGTTTGGCACCACAAGAAAGGGTGCTGCTCAGCTGACACTGGCAAGGGGGAATGCATTTGTAATGCTGTTGACACTGATGATGGGTTTAGAAAAGAGCTCGTGGCTTATTCAGTACACTTTGCTTCAAATAGTCACTTCCATTTTAATAACCAAATAAATGTTTAATGAAAACAAGCAGGAGTCAAGAGCAAGGGGGGGAAAGTTCCTTTTTTCTTTTCATTTTGGGAACGCTTGATGAGAGTGTTGATTTGGAATAACAAAAATGTTCTTTTTTCATTTGTTCCCTTTCCCTGCAGAATTGTGAATGCTCTGCAGCTTCAACACTACTTAAACAAAAAAGTCAGAAAATTACCTGCTGGGATAACCAGAAAGGTGTGTGAGCACTGCAACCCATAATGAGCACTGCAACGCTCAAGCACTAATTAAAACTCTCCTTCCTAAGTGGAGGGACCAACCTGTGCCCTGAGCTCCCCGGGAGAGCATCGTGTTGGGTGGGGTGATGGAAACGAGCCTTTCCCAGTCCCACCTTTCCCAGAAACCAGAACTCCCGTGGGTGAGGAGTCTCCGTGCGCAGCCCCGTGTGGGCACGGTGCCCGGCTGTGCGGGAGGTTTGGCTGAGCCCCTTCTCCGTGTCACAGCTGTGCGTGGCGCTGTCCGTGCTGGGCAACCCCGCCGTGCTGCTCCTGGATGAGCCCTCCACCGGCATGGATCCCAACGGGCAGCGCCGTGTCTGGTGAGCAGGAGCCCGGGCACTGGGCCACCACGGTGGGAAAGGGGTGGGGAGCCAAAAGTTGCTGTTTAAATTACATTAAAAAGGGGGTTACCCTATCCATGCGTGGTGCTGTCCCTCACGTGACAATGGTTCTACTGGAAAATCCTTTTCTTGGCTCTCTCCAGCTCAAGAATGAGCAAGGAGAGAAAAAAACATTTTGCCTTCATCCATTCTGCAAGCTTTAAGGCAGTCCTAAATGGGATTTGGAAGATTTCATAAAAAGGCTCGAGTCAAAATTATTTTTTGTCATTATTTCAAAGCATTACCACGTGCTCATTAATCTAAAGTTGCTGCACGTGAAGATTTTATTCTTCTTTTAGGGATGAGGCATTTGGATGGACAAAGGTATAAGAACAATGTCTGATATTTCTAGGAGTGTTAGAATTATTTTTTTTTCCTTTTTTTTTTCACTCTGATCCTCAGGAAAACGATCCGGGATGCCCTGAAAACCAAGGAGTCGGGAGCCATCCTGACCACGCACTACATGGAGGAGGCGGAGGCCGTGTGTGACCGCGTGGCCATCCTGGTGTCCGGGCAGCTCCGGTGAGTGCCAGCACCCAGCTGAGCTGGAGATGATCCAAGCTGCTCCTCCAGCCTCCCCTGCCACGGGTTTTCTGGAGTGCTCCCACGGTTTCCTTCTCGGGAAGGAGCAGGGGCTGAGGTGACAATGATTCCAGTCATCTCCGTCCCTCCCTGCCCTGCAGGTGCATTGGCTCCATCCAGTACCTGAAGAACAAGTTTGGCAAAGGGTATCTCCTGGAAATCAAGGTCAAGGATCCAGAGAGCTCCGATGTTCTGCACGCTGAGATTTTGAAGATTTTCCCTGGCGCAGCCCGTCAGGAGAGGTAACTGTAAAATATGGGATGAGGAGTGGCTTCCACACTGCCTCATCACTAAAAATATGCCTGGTGTGAGGGCCAGACACAGGGTCCCAGCTGGAGAGGGATGAACAGCTCCCCGTAAGAGGATCTGATTTCATAATGTCACCACATCCAGCCCTCCTGTGATCCCAGCAGCAAGACATCCATAAAGGTTTGACCCCAGAACCTCGATACAGAGCAAGAATCCCCTTTTCTTCTCTTTCTTCAAGGTTCCCCTCTTTGCTTGTCTACAAGGTCCCAATGAAAGAGGCACTGCCCCTGTCCCAGTCCTTCTCCAAGCTAGAGGAAGGTAAGAGCAAAACCAGGTGACTTTTTGAAAAGGCAGAACAGCGACTGCTCATTTTCCACCCTCTTCCCATTTCTCCACAGCCAAACGAAGCTGCAGCCTCGAGGAGTACAGCTTCTCCTTGAATACTCTGACTCAGGCAGGTGATTTTTATTTGTGCTGCACAGGCAGGAGCAGGGACAAAAGCTGCAGCCAGACCCAGGCTGGTGCAGTGGCAAAAGGCAGTTCCACCAAAAAACTGCCTGAGGGGCGTGGGTGAGGGGTTCTCTGCTGGTGAAGTGGTGAAAAATGGTTTGGGTTTTCTTACTGCTGGGATTTTGCATGGTGGGAGCAAGTCTGGATAAATCTCAGCCCCCACGTGGCCGAGGCAGGCACACGGCACACCCAAGGATGGGTGCTGCCCGTGCCCAGCCCCTCTGGGTGCCCTGGAAACAGCAGATCATGTACTGCTGAATGTACAGGGCTGGTGGCAAAGGTGAGGGATGTTTAAATCAATCCACTGGTGGGGAAAACCTGTATGGCAATACCTACAGGCAGGTGGTGCTTGTGGGGTCACTCCAGAGAGCACAGGAGGCTCAGCGGCCGCTCCCCTGCTCTCCCCACAAAGCCACCCCACACCCCTCAAGGGGCTGCAGGGCTGTGCCTCCCGCAAAGGAGCAGCACAGACAAATAACCCAAGTGTCATCTTGCCCTTTGCAGGTGCTTCTGGAGCTCTCCCGAGAGCAGGAAAAGGATAATTTTGATCTGACTTTGGATGGGACTTTCAACTGGAAACAGCTGCAGCAGGAGGACTGTTAAATGCTTGTTATGCATTGCTCAGTATTAACCAAACTGCACGTATTTACTGCCACTCTCAGCGTACCGCAGAGAGGGGAACAGGCTCCTCTCTGGTGCAGAAGATGTTCCACCCACGCTCCGCAGAGGTCTCAGCCCCGCTCCAGGTTGCACTTCCAAAGGCTGGTTGATAAAACAGTGCCCGCTCTGGTGAGAGATCTTGTCAAGCCAGGCAGGATGCAGCAGAAGGACTGAAAGCTTTGCAGAAAGAAGGGTCCTAACCCATCTCTGGGGATCAAATCTCTCTGGATCTGGGTGCATCAGGGGACCCGGACCTGCTGCTGCCCTCCTGGGTTCCTCTCCCACCAGTGTCTGGGACAACGCGTTCTTACTGAAATCTGCGCTCTATTTTTATACCCTTCCAATAAATACCCCTAGAGAAACTGCAGTTCCATCCTCATCTGTCATTGCTGGGGACCCTCAGGAACAGCTCCGACGCCCTCCGCTGGGGATGGGGGTGCTGCGGAGGGCAGGGAGATGTTTACTCCACTCAGCAAGTGCTCAGCCCTGCCCTCCCTCCAGGGCGAGTGGTTGTCAGTCCTTCCCCTGGAAATCACCCAGGTGGAGAGGAGAAGGTTCCAAGGATTCCTCAGAGCCCCTTCCAGTAGTTAAAGAGAGCTTTAGAGGGACTTTTTACAAGGGCATGGAGTGATGGGACAAGGGGGAATGGCTTCAAACTGACGGAGAGTAGGTTTAGATTGGATATCAGGAAGAAATTCTTCCCTGAGAGGGAGGTGAGGCCCTGGCACAGGGTGCCCAGGGAAGTTCTGGCTGCCCCATCCCTGGGAACATTCAAATCCAGGTGGGATTGGGTTTGGAATAACCTGCTCTAGTTGAAAGTGACCCTGCTCACTGCAGAGGGCTTGGACTGGATGACCTTTAATGGTCCCTTCCAACCCAAATTATTCAGTGACTTCCCTCCTTTTATCCCTGTGCCCAGCTCATTTGCAGAGGTTAAAACTCTCACGGAAAATACCCAGTTCTCTTCTCACAGTCCTGGTGGTGGCTGTGTTGCAATCACCGCTTGTGCACGTCCCACACGCAGCTTCGGAACAGATTTGGGCAGTCGGAGGACACGTCTTTAGGGACATCCTGGTTGTTTCCCCCCTGCTTGCACAACAGCGCCCTGAGAAATGGGCAAGTGAAGGCACCAAACATTTGTGTCTCCTGTTCACACGCTCGGCTCTGGGAAATGGGAATTCTGTGGAAGGGAAGAGTTGTATTTGGTGCTCTGGGGTATCAGTAGTGCTGGAGAACTCAAGCCACGAGCCTCCAGAGATAAATACCATTTATATGCTCCGTTGCTGTCACATTTTTTCCTCAGCATTTCATGGTTTGTGCCTCTGCAGATGCTGTTGGTGATGGGCCTTTGAGTAGATTTGTGAAATCATTAGCTCCCTGTTGAGGCCGACATCTAGTCTGAAGGCTTCACAGATCTCAATTTGGGCATGGT
>WEIT01039847.1:192457-205645 GCA_013389985.1 Dryoscopus gambensis
GGAACACACTGGGTGTGGCAGGGTGGCAGATGGAACACCCCGGGTGTGGCAGGGTGGCCTCTGTGTGTGTGTCCCGTGCTGTCCTCATGCCTGGTCCCTGCCACTCTCCAAACCTCTCCCAGAGAGCAGCACTCAGGCTGTGAGTGCCCTCTGTGCCTGGTGGTCCTCAGCCATTTCTCCAAAAGTCATGGATTTTGGGCCATTTCTCCTAAAATCCTGGAGGATGAGCTCCTCCAATGGCATTAAGATGCACCTGGGCACATCAAGGGTTACCTTACCTTGTCCCAGCTCCTCTGTACTCCCTGCTTTTACAGCCCCTGCTCTTAAATCTTACTTTTCTTGCCTGTCTCTCTGTTGGAAGCCACTTTTTTTATCACCTATACATTACACATTCTAAAATGCATCCCTCAGTCCACAAAACTGCACCCAGCAATGCCCAGGGATCCATGACTGGAAGCATTTCCCTGGGGAGCATCCTGTACACAGCCAGCAGGGCCAGGGAGAAAGGAAAAACAGCACACACACATGATCAATATTTTTTAAAATAGGATTTGAAAGCAAAGCATGAGAAGCCTCTATCTGGTTTTAATTTCAAGTGGGAAAAAAAAAAACTATAGGGCTATTAATATATGGTAATGTTACTCCACTGGAAGAACAAAGTGTAGATAAAACCTGCAGGCTTAATGAGGCTCAGGAAAAATCAAATTGAAAGCAAATCTTTGAAAATCTCTAGGTAATCTGTGTTCCATTTATCATGCTTTGGCAATCAGAAAGTAAAACCAGGCTTAACATAATGAGGAAAATCAAACAGGCTTTTTTTTTTTTTTTTTCCTCCTGCTGCTCTAAAATCCCAGAATATCATCATCACAGAAAAGGGGGGAAAAAAGGAGGAACTTCTGCCCTCCTGCTGGAGCCCAGGGAATTTAATTGCAAAGGTTTCTTCCTGTGTGTCTGAGAAGATGCCGCAAGACTGAGATTTTTTAATGACAATATTTAAGCTCTCCTTGGCAACACCGAGCTAAAGCAGCAGTGCTGTCCTGAGCTGGCAGGTGGGAAGGTAACAACGGTTTGTAACAAGCTGAAAATGGGAAAAAGCCAAAAAAAAAATGACTTCTCTTGACATCTCCAGCTGGCCAGGTCAGCAGCACAGCTCCGGCCCCGGCCAGGCTGGGGACTTGCTGAGGACACTGCTGGGGGGACACAGCTGAGGAAACCCTGTGGGTTTGGCAATTCCAGACCCGTGAATCCTCCAGCCCCTGGAAGGGGACGGTGCCACGCACCCCTGGAGCTGCCCTGTGCCAGCCTGGCACTGCTCCCCCTGCCCAGGGGGTTTTGGGGTGCACAGGGGTGCAGCCCAAGGCACCAGAGCCAGGCCTCATCCCGAGTGCTGCCCCCAGCTCCGGGCATCTCTGGGTGTCCTGGCTGTGAGCACAGAGGGAGGCTGATATTTGGGATTGAGGCCTCCCAAGGGCCCAGATGGAAGCACTGGACTCTGAGAGGGATGCTCCCCATCCTCGCTGCTGCTACCGAGCCGGAGGTGGCCAACTGAAACTCTCTCCTCCCTGGGCGCCCCCAGCTCGTCGGGCCAGCCCAGTCTTGGGGGGCTGCAGAGGGGAGATGTTTCAGAAACCAGGTGAGAGATCCACAGAGGCTCAGTTTCCTTATGTTTATTCTCAGGGATGGAGGAGGAAAAAGAGGAAGAACAATGGCGGAGCAGGGTTTTGTCTGGGGTTTGGTAGGTGTGGGTTCTTGGCCCTGGGCCAATGGNTCCCAAGGGCCCGGATGGAAGCACTGGACTCTGAGATGGATGCTCCCCATCCTGACACCGCTGCTGCTACCGAGCCGGAGGTGACCAACACCCAGATCCAGACAAGATGCCTTTCACCCCAGGTACCCTTTTCCCTCACAGATTTCGCTGCTGGACCTCCAGGATCTGAACAACTGTGGATGCTGAACAGACCCACAGTAACATCCTCTCCATCCGCATCCACGTTCCCACTGCTCTGCCCCATCTTTTAATCCTCACAGGATGCAGAGGGTCCCGCAGGCACCATGAAACCCTTGGGTTTGGGGCTGCTGATGCTTCTTGCACAGCTCCTCCTTCCACTCTGAGGGTGGGATATTGAAGCAGGACATGATGCCATCCATGGCTTTCCATGGTCACCATGCCATCCGTCAGGCAGGTCCCTGTAAAGCTGGACACAAATCACTGCGTGACCTCACCAGCTGCTGCTCCAGCCTTTTCCTCTCTTGTTCCCTGCTGCTTTCCTGGGAGAATCCTCATTATTTATGGATCATCACACTCAGCTCCTGCCCGGTTCACCCCAGAGCCCAGGCAGGTTAAACCCGCAGCGCTGTGATCTCCGCAAGCACCGCCTGATTAAAACACATAAAAAAATAAAACAGGGATATAAAACTGCCAGTTGCCCACAGAATCAAATTGAATTAGTCCGGCTCAGCCTCCCCCATCTTTCCTTGGTAATAAAACCACTCACTCTCCAAATACGGAATTTCAGGTGTGCAGGAAAGCAAACCCTTGAGCTCGTGCGGGGCAGTGGGAGAGCTCAGGCCTGTGAGGGATGTCCTGGGCTCTCCCTTATCAGCAACTGCTGTTTATATGACCCAAAAATAAAACAACATCTCTCCGCAGAGGGACAGGCAACAGGTGTGGAGCACAACCATCCCTGGAGCCATGGTGGCCTCACACAACAGCCAAAATCTCCTTCCCGTCCTGAGGGAGGTTTCTGCTCTGCCCGTGCACGTCATCCTCACCTTCCTCCTTCCCTTGCACCTTGCAGGGCTGGGGAGGGTCCAGAGCAGCCGCCAGGGGTTAATGAGCAAAACATCCTGAGTGAACCAGGCTGGTTAATGAGCATCTCTCCCGCCAGTGAAGAGCTGTGATGAGAATATTCCCTGCTCCAGTGATGCTGGGGATGTGACAGCCCACCAAGGAGGGAGCTGGGAGCTGAGGGGAGACAATCGTTCCAGCCAAGTTCATCTGCATTAATCTTGCGCTCATTAAAATCAGTTGTTCTGTTTCTAATTCAACCAGTGCTGCCAAGATCAAGAATTAAAAATTGATAAGCCAATGTCCCTGGAAAAAAAAAAAAAAGAAGAGGAAAAAAAAGTAAGTTCATCATCCAGAGCAGCACATATTTTTAAAATAATCATTAAAAATGTCTGGCTGCTCCTTTGGGCTTGACACTTCCCTGAGGGGTGGGAAAATGTACAAAAACTGAGAGCATTACACAATCGTGGGAGCACAGAGGCTGGAGCTTCCTGGGGGCAGCCCCAAAAATGGCCTCACTGATGGGGAAAGCCCAAATCCTGAGCCACAGGGGAGGAACGAGCCCGTTTGGCTCCTCTCATCCTGCCCCAGAACAAGTGTCCCTGCCGGGGCGACAGCAGCCGGGCGCTCTCGTGGGTGCAGAGCAGCACCCAGCAGGAGCACCTGAGTTCACAGCAGAAGTAAATAATGACTCTCCAGTTCTGCACGAGTGACAAACTCGACATTATTTTTAATATGCGCCTAGTCAAGGTCACTGATGACAATGGCTGGAGAGCCGGAGACAAAGATGATAAACACCATTTATTTGAAGCAGATGGGAATTTGGAAAAGGCTCTCCAAGAGCCCAAACTTAATAATATTTCAGGGAGAGACAGAGCCCTCCCAGCCCATGAAAACACCCATGAACTCCAGTGGCTTTTGCTGACCCAGGCTGGAGTGATCCCGCTGAGCTGTCTGGGTCTCTCTCCACAAAAGCTGCAGCTTTCCCTCATTAAAAGGCACCATGTTTACAAAGTAAAGCTCAAGCAGAAAAACGTGGAGCCAGGCCAATCCCAAACCAACCCTGGGAGAAGTTTGGGATTAACTCCTTTAGAGCTGAGCAGAGGTCGCTTCCTGAAGGAGAATAAATAAAGATGGGTTGTCAGTGATGTGGGTATTTATTTATAGCAGGCATTCATTGCCTTCGGGATCCGGATAAACACCCATTAGCTTTCAAGGTGATGAATCAAGTATTAATTAACCTGTTGGGGGAAAAAAAATAATAGGGATATTAATGTTTTAAAGAGAAGCTTCCAGCTGAGGGAAACAAAGGAAGAGAGCAAAGCTGAACTTTTCAAAGAAAACCTTTTTGTGCTGGCAAGGAGCAATGGGCAGAGGATGGACCAGTTGGCTACTCTGGCTGGCAATGGCTTTGGTAACTGGGTAAAAATAAAACAAAAACATGCTTTCTTGGCATATCTGCAGAGCTTCAGGGTGGAGAAGGGCTTGGAGCGAAAATTTAATGGGCACTGGTGCCCGAGTCAACCCCTGCCAGCACAGAGCCACGTCCCCAGGAGCCCCTCACACCCTGTGGAGTGGGAAATGGCATTCATCACCTCCAGACAAGGATGCACCAACTGCTTTTTGCTCTAATTTCCTTCCACAGGCCCCTTCTGTAGTGCAAGCTATGAAAATCCAGAGCAGGAGAGCAGCAGGATGGGCAGGACACGCTCCGGCTGTTTCATGGAGAGGGGAGCAGATCTTGGCCCTCAGACCCCAGTTTCCCTCTGTCCCACTCGGGGAGAGAACTCTCCCATCTTTGGAGTTTCTGCAAAGCAGCCACATCCCAGGGAGACCAGCTCAGCACAAGCACCACAGAGAAAAGAGAAGTATTTCTGAACGATTACTCTGTTTTCTAGGCAAAAACACCCAAATGAGATGTGACACCAAAAACTGGACAGCAAAAACAAACCAATTTCCTGCTGGCAGCGGTACAAGGCCTGCAGGCCCACCACGGCATCCAGCTCCCTGGGATGGCTTGGCTGCATCCCTTCTCCTCTCTGCAGCTTCCAAGGGACATCAATCAGAAGTTTGGAGTGGTTATTTTGCAAACTGAGACGCAGCTCTCCTCTCGAGGAGGGACGGTGCTTAACAAAGCACAAAGTCCTGTATCCGATGTGGTCTCCAGGATCAACTTCCTTTGCCTGTGCTCCACCCCTACAAACCCAAATCTTTAACAACTTCAAGCTCTTTTTTTTTTAATATAAAGGGAAAAAAAGCATATGCAGTCCTCCTTTTCCTGCCCATTTTTAACTTTTTTCTTTCACTCTGCATATTCCCCAGTTCTCTACCCACACAAAGCCACACTGCAGACAAACCATCCTAAAAAAAATTGAGAGAAGTCTAAAAAAACAACAGTAATCCAGGGCGTCATCAGCTTCCAGAAATGCAAACTGGCTTAGGAAACCACAACCTCTTTCTGTTGTTGTTATTTTTTATACAGGATTTTTTGCAATCTTGTTGTAAAGACTGGCAAAGGAGGAATTCACTCCTTCCTCAGCCTCTTCAGTCCTCTGCTCCCTTGCTGTATTTAGACATTTCTCACCAGCCTTGCTCATCTCACATTTCAGGGCAGAGCAAATGTTTGTGCATGGAGCGGGGGGCAGGGATGATGAGTCAATTAGACACCTCATAAAAATCCGATTTAGAAAATTCCCTCCCCGGCTGCGAGCGCGGCCACCACAAACCAGCTGGGCCCAGTGCCCCCCTCGCAGACAGAGAATGGTTTCCTGCAGTGAAACCTCTCTCACCCTGCTTAAATGTCACGTACGCTGAGGCATCTGCCACTGGAAGTGAGAGACGCCCTCACAGCTCAATACATCACATCGCAGGAGGATTTTTGTGCTATCCCCACTGCTCTTTCAGCTCCACGGCCTCCCCGCTCCGTGTGCTCCCGCTCGTCACCGAGCCCTGCCGCCCTCCCGAGTCCCAGCTGATCCCCCAGCCCTGGAACGAGCTCAGCCCTCTGAACCCTCTGCGCTCGCTGTTGTCCCCATCACTCCAGCCACAGCTTCCTGAGCCGCAGAGGAAATCCCAAGGGATGAACCATTTGTCATCCTGATTCCATGTTACACCGACAGCACCTTCCAGTGCCTTCCCCAGGCACGCAGGAAATTGGAGGGTGGATTGAGGGGCGGCACCTCTTCATCCTCCCTGAAGATGCTCCGAGCCACCTGCTGCCTTCCACACTGCTCGCCCTGGCCGAGGCCCAAACCACCCGCCCGGGGAGCCGTGCTGGCCTTGCACAGCCTCCCACAGTGCAAAACCTTCCTTCCTCGTCTAAAACCTTCTCTCCTCATGCAAAACCTTCTCCCCATAGTGAAAAACCTTCTCCCATAGTGCAAAACCTTCTCTCCTCATGCAAAACCTTCTCTCCATAGTGCAAAACCTTCTCCCCATAGTGCAAAATTTTCTCTCCTCATGCAAAACCTTCTCCCATAGTGCAAAACCTTCTCCCATAGTGCAAAATCTTCTCTCCTCATGCAAAACCTTCTCCCATGGTGCAAAACCTTATCCCATAATGAAAAACCTCCTCCCCACAGCACCAAACCTTCTTTCCTCATGCAAACCCTTCTCCCACAGTGCAAAATCTTCTCCCGAGGTGCAAAACCGTCTCTCCTCATGCAAAACCTTCTCCCCACAGTGAAAAAACCTTCTCCCATAGCGCAAAACCTTCTGTCCTCATGCAAAACCTTCCCCCACAGTGCAAACCCTTCTCTCCTAGAGCAAAGACCCAGTGCAGCCAACCTGGCAGCACCACCTGAACGTGTCCGTTCCCCAAGCATGAAGTGTAATCTGAGAAATGTCAGTGTTTTAGGAAAGGTTTTGATTTTATGGGACTGGTCAGGCCCAGACGGGAAAATGGAACAACCAGTGCTGAGCTCTGGCCTGCTGGAGCAGCATCGTTTCAGGCAGAACCCAGCACTGCAATATTCATACCAGGAGGCAACAAGTCCATGTTAAAAAGAGCTGAATTTTTAAAATGCCCCTGCAAACCCATCCATTTCATAACCAATAACCCTGCAGGGTGCCGCCAAGCTGGGTGGGTGTTACAAAGCAGCACCAAGACATTTCTGGGACTGCATCAACTCCTCATGAAGCCACGAGGCACAGCAGCTACTGGGGCCAGTGGCCAGCTGGGCTGGGCTCAGGACTGGTCTGGCTGTGCTAATCATAGTCAGGAGTGACCAAAATCACAGAGCACTGCAAGGCCACGGGATCATGGCACACTGCTTTCCATCAACAGCTTTACACCCCTCCCACAAGGAGCTGGTGGTTCCTTTTGTAGGATAGAGGATTCTGCTGCACCAGTGGGGCCCTGCTTCATTTTGCTTTGGGTGAATATGCCCAGTTTTGTGGCTGGGTAAGGTAACTAAACTCATTATTCAATCAAACTTGCCTGGATTTTTATTTTTTCTTTCTCCAGCGAGCCCTGAGGACACCAGGAGGAGTCCAGGCAGGAGAGGGCCAGTGGGCTCCAGACCCCAGACAGGGTGATGCCCATGGGGTCAGTGCCAAAGCCCACAAAGCAGAACAGGGAGAACATCAGCCAGATGAGGATTTATCAGCCATCCAAGGCTAATGCAGGTATTTTCCACTGGACAAGTCTCTCCTTCTCTCCCCAGAAGAGGCCACCCCACGTGAGTGCTGGTCCCGACATAAACCCCATGTCCCTGGCTGCTTGCTGGAGGTCGCACATCCCAGAGTCACCCGGCGCAGGCCAAGGAAGGATATTGCCCTTGGATCTCTCCTTTTCAGCCAAGAACACAAGTTAATGGTGACGTAACAAGAGAGTGACCGTTATTTGCCATTGGGCTTCATAAAAATGTGAGGAAAGATGCCTGCGTTGTAATTAAGTCCTGGGAGCAAAAGAATGTGTACCTGGCTAGACTGCAGAGAGATGAACTCATTACTTCATCCACGTCTCAGGCTCCTGCCTGTTTTCCTCTGCAACAACCCAATCAGCCTGAGCTGCAGACAAGGGCTTTAAAAAGCAAATAATCCTTCCAAAAGGGCCCGGCCAGCACAGTTCCTGCATGGCTGGGCTGGGAATCTCCAAGCAGCCTCGTTTCTAGGGAGACTGATGGGCAAACACGCCAAAATCCAAAAGGGCAGAGCTCCCCAAATCGGGGTGTCGGGAGAGAGCTCACTCCAGATTTTTCCAGCAGCCAGACAGCTCCTGCAGCTGCCAGACTTTTCCATGGATTGCCCAGGTCGGATTTTCTGCTGAGAAACATCGTGGGCCTGAGCTGCCCTTTTCATCTCAGGAATGCACAGCTGCGAAAGCAAGGCCGGGCTTCCTCCTGCAGGACGTGGCTCCAGGAGTGGGGATTTGCACCCAAGCCATGGAGGCCCTGCTGGGATCACATTTTGGGATCACATTTTGGGATCACATTTTGGGATCACAGTCGGACTCAGGTTGCACAGGATGAGAGGGATGGGCAGGTGGGGGGGTGCAGGCACCCAGATGCCTTTGGGAAAAAAAAACCAGCAAAACCCCTCTGGTGTTTGAACAGCGAAGTAAAAACAACCTAAAGCCTCAATGTAGAAAGTTCTTAGGGCATAAAAAAAGAAGAGCAGGCACCATCAGCCTCCTGTCCCCAAGAGCCAGCTGAGCAACCTTCCACACTGGCAAACATCCTCAAACCCTCAGACAGAACCCCTGTGAGTGTCACTGTCCCTCTCTCAGTCAGATCTGGTGACTCTGGGCTTGATAAAGGCTCAAAAATCTGTGCGCTGCTATTGCTCCTTGTAAGGTTGGAACAGGCAGATCTCATGCTTCGAGGGGCCAGTCAATAATCCCAGGTGTTGGGAGGAAATTCCATGTGCCTCTTGCTGGCATCCCACAGCCAGATCCACCAGGATCCCTCCCCAGCCAAATGTGTTTAATCCCCAGTTAAACACATCTGTGTCCTTTAAATTAAACAATTTTCTAAGTGTTTTGTCAGAATGTCGTGGAGTGAGGCACAAAGGTGGCCTGGGATGGCACAGCCTGGGGCAAAACACGTTTCACAACGAGCTGACAAATCCAGGCAGGGTCAGTGACATGGTCCTTGCAGGGAAAACATCACGGAAGCTGGAACAGCCAGGAGCACAGCTCCGAGAGCCACAGAAGCTGAGCCCCGCCCGGCACTGCCAAGGCTCCCTGCCTTCCCCATCCTGCTGGGAAGAGCTTGGCTCCAGCCCCGGCGGGCTGACCACAAGCCCTGTCTGCAGGAATATATTTGTTAAAACACTCATTCACACTGCAGCCACGGCGCTGGCTGGGAGAACACAGATCAGGCTTTCTGTCAAACAAATCCCATTCCAAGTGTCTGGGAGGACAGGGAAAGCGGCCGTGGCGCTGCTTTGAAGGGCTTACAGCTCGCTGCAGCACTTTACAGCTGCAGTTGTTTCCATAACCAAGTCCAAGAGAGGCTGTGAACAGGAAGGAATTAGGCACTCATGCAAAGACCATTAAAGTCAAGGGGAATCTTTCCATTGACTTGAGAGGGTTTGGCTCCCAGCCCTGGATATCAGGGTCTGTTGTGGGGGATTTGGAGCAGGAAATGGGAGCAGGACTTTGCAGGTTTTCTCAGCACTTGTGATGGAGTTTAGCACAGAAGGTCTCTGTGCCCGTTTCCCTGCATGTAAATTAAGAAGTGACTGCTCATCTGAGGTGCAAGGCCCTCGCTGACCATCCTGAGCACCTCCTCTGCCATTCCTGGGATGCCAGCCCTAATACCAAATGGATTGGGGTAGCACATTCCTATGGGAATTCCTATGGGAAACAAGATTTTTTTATGGGCCCTGACATGTCAGCCCGTGATGCATAAGCCACATAGGACGTGTCAGTCCAAGAGGCAAAAATACCATGAACCAGAAGCTTCAGCAGATCTGAAAACTGTGTTAATCCCAAGCTTAAATCCCCATGGGGAATGGAGCTCCTGCTGGGATCCAGGCAGTTTTTCCCTGAATCCAAGCCTGCCTGCTCACTTACAGCCAAGAGCTCTGCACAGGTGGGTTCTGTCTTTAGATGGAGGGCAGGAACCTGCACCAAAAGGACAACAGATCTGAGCTGCCTCCACTGCTCCGTGCAGAGAAGCAGGGATCTGACCTGCCCCGCCTGGGACCTCACCTCTGGAAAACGATGCTTTCCAAGGAGTGTCCTCCCAGGCACACAAAACTGCCGGCACAGGAACCCAACACACCCCAGAAAACTTCAGACTCTCTTAAAATACATGTGAGACCCTAATTTGCTGCTAAGAGGAGCAGTGATGCTTCTCTGGGTTGGCAGGGGGAGAACTGGTCGGGTGAGTTCAGTGCTGTGCCAGGTGCAGGTGTCTGCAAGCCAGGGGAGGGAGGAACTGGCACTGGGGAGGTGCTGGGTCATTTTCTGCATCAGCCACTTTGTTATTCCCGTGCTGGTCAAAGCAGGGAGGACAAATCTCCGCCCCATGTGCCATGGGAAAGGTCAGACCACAGCTCCAGGAAGAGTGAGATGAGGAGGGTTTGAGCCTGGCCAGCTCTGCTTTCCCATCAGCCTGGGCTTGGGTGCACAGGAGAAAACATCAGGGGCTGGAATTGTTCTTCCCACTCCTCCTGGCCTGGGAGTGTGCCTGGGAGCAGAGCAAGGCTGCAAAGGAGGAGTTATTCCAGCCACAGGCTTAGGAAAACCTCTGCTTCCTGGCAGATGCTCCTTACTTGGGTTGGGTTTAGGAAAACAGAGGTGACCAAGCCCTGCTGCAGCCTTCAGTGGGAAATAGAGGGACAGGAGTGTGCTGAGCTGCAAGAAACTCGATCCCAGAGAGCAGAGAAAGGAGGGTGGAGAAGGAAATTCATCCTAAACCCAAACCAACTTGGTGACCCAAACCAACTCTGCAGAGCTGAGCTCTGCCAACAGACTCAGGGAGCCAGAGGGGACAGAAACATCCAAAAAACTGATTTTGGTGGCTGAAAACTGGTTTTGGTGCGGCCAGTGCCATGTCCAACGGGCTTTGGGCAGCGAGTGTCACCTTTCTGAGATGACTTGACAGTGATTGACTCAAGAGCAATGTGCTGACCCCGGTATCCTCCGTGGAGTGGTGGTCTGAGTGTTCCCTATGGGAACGTCCATCCCCACATCCAGGAGTCCCCACCAGCCTGGAGGGGGAGGCCACGGGAAGCCAGGTGGGGCCTTTTGCTTCCAGAGGGATGTGGGTTTAGGAAAGGAACTTTTCTCCCACCTGCTGCAAGTTCAGAGGGCTGAGTCGCCAAATCTGACAGGAACTGGGGGCTCATTAACATGACTGAGGCTTTGGCACCGGGAACTTTCTCCGCCTCCATTTATAGGACGCTGAGAGTCCGTGGCAGGAGTTCATGGAGGGCGGGTTTGCACCGCTGCATTATCAAGTCTAGACAGTGCTGGAGCCCTGCAGGCCTGGAGAATCCCTTTTCCCTGCTGCTCAACACCCAGCAGCATTCCTGAAGCTGGGAAGTGTTTCGTTCTCTCCTTTAGACAGACCCTTCCTGCACCACTGTGTGCCTCCAAAAGCTCCAGCTCCAAAGCTGTGCCTGGAAAACGGGAGTTGCCAGCGCTGCTGACCACATGCCAGCATCAACTCTTCTTGGACCCAACCCTGCCAGGCTGCTTGGAGGAAGGAAGCAGGGAAAGAAAAAATTTTAAACTGCCTAAATCCTGTATTTTCATTCCTGTCTGGAACGAAAACTGCAGCTTTGGAGCAATTCTTGAAATATCTGCTTTTAGCTGGTTTTATTCCTCTCTTTTCATCACTCTGAGCTGACCAGGGACAACCACCCACCTGGGAAACCCACCAGGCAGGGCTCCCTTCTCCGCTAAAAGACGCCCAAGAGCTGCTCATCAATATCTGCTACCAGCCCCAAAAGGAGCAGGAGACCTTCTGAACCTAAACCAAAAATTAAAACAGAAGCAATTTTAATTTATTGGAAGTTTTCTGTTGGGCCTTAGGTGCTAAATGCACTTCCATGAGTTGAGGGACAACTTCTGCTGGGATAGCATTCCAGCAGCTCCTGAAATACAGCTTGGGGCAAGGCTGGGGGTGGGGACAGTGCTTTCCTGCCCATCCTTGGCAATGGGGATGAAATCTGGGCAAATCCACCTTTAACTGTTCAACCTGAAGGAAATCCAGTGGCGAGGCCTCAGTCATTCTCAAAGGAAGAAAAATAGGATGAAACGATGCTTTAGAATTTCCAGGCCGCCTCTGCCAGCACAGGGAGCACGTCTGTGCTTTCCCTAAGTGGATTGAGAAGTGCCCAGGATCAGGATGAACACACGCCAGATGCTGGGGAATCATCTCCCACTTACAGCAATTATGAGGATGTCCCAGAATCCAATAAAGCAACTGAGCAGAGGAGCATCTGGTGGTGCTTGTCAGGCACAGGGAGATAAATCTGGGTAATAAAGAGGTGTGATTTTTTTTTTTTCCCCTTGAGTCATCCTATGCCATTTGGCGCTGGGTGTGTGTGATTCCTCCTTCCCTGGTGGTGTTCCTCCGGAGGAGATGAGCTGAGCATCCTTCCCCTAGCAGGGATGAGGAGCTGCTCCCCTTCCCCTGCCCTTTCTCTGCTGATGCCAGACACCAGGAGCTGATCCCCCAAACCCGTCAGCACCCCCCCAGGCACAAATCAACACTTCACAGCATCCAGCAGCACCTCCAGCCTGAGAAATACCCACAGAGTCCTTCTCCCTATCTCTGACCTTGTCTCCTCCATGCTCCCAGCCATGGGAAAAGCTCCACAGCTCCAGATAAGAGAATCAAACAGCCATGGAATGGCTTGGGTTGGAAGGGGCCTCAAAGATCATCTCCTCCCTGGAGGTCATGGGCAGGACACCTCCCACTATCCCAGCTGGCTCCGAGCCCCGTTCAGCCTGGCCTTGGGCACTTCCAGGGATGGGGCAGCCACAGCTTCTCTGGGAATTCGCTCCCACCCCCTCGCCACCCTCACAGGGAAGAATTTATTCCCAATATCCCATCTAACCCTGGTCTCTTTCAGTTTGAGCCCATTCCCCCTTGTCCTGTCCCTACAATTCCTGATGGAGTCCCCAGAGTCTCCACGCAGCCTTCTCACAGAATCACAGAATCACCAGGTGTAATGGCTTGAACATGAGTTGACTGACAGGTTTTTGGACCGATCGCTTCTGCAATTTTGCGTATAAAAAGGCCACGAGCATGGGGGATTTCACTTTGTTTCTTGCCTCAAGGGATGAGGGGTGGCCAGAGGGCTCGGGCCTGGGCCAGGCCCTCCCCTCGGCTCCTTGAGAGGGCCCCAGGCACTTCCTCAACGCTTCCTCGGCCCTTCCTCAGCCCTTCCTTGGCCCTTCCTCAGCTTCTCGGCCCTTCCTCGGCCCTTCCTTGGTCCTT
>WEIT01039848.1:5672-31353 GCA_013389985.1 Dryoscopus gambensis
CTGCTCCTATTAAATCACGGTATTTTTATTTTCTCTTTTTACTCTCTTTAGAATTTTTTTCACTTGTCTGGTATGTTTAGATTTTGATAAATCACCATTTCAAAGGAAAAATTGTTTTACTAAACATTAATTCCCATTTCACACATTGACTTTGCTGCCAAAGAATTTGATTTTGCACCAGCTAACCCTGTAGGAAGGCTGTGCCAGAATTCTACTTCTCTGATGCATAGATTCATTTTTTTTTAATTTCTAAGTATATTTTTAGCCATTTTACGCCTTCTTAGCATTGTGCCAACATCGTCTTTATGTTTGATCATTACTTCCTCTTTCTCTGATGTATGCTTTTGGGAACAAACCTTCTCCCTCAACTTTGTTTCTGCATCACTGTTTACCAGTTGTCATTTTGTGATTGATGTGTACACTCAGGTGTTTTTCCTTTATCATTTCACAATCGTGAATTCTCAAATTTGTGGTAGATAATCCAAGCCCTCTAGTTTGTGACCTTGTTCTTCACATACGCAGTCTCACTTCACTTTTGGTAGTCCTTGTGGTCAGTACAAATTTCTCTAAGTGTTGTTCTGATATTCTTCTGTATTTATGATATCTCCAAATTTTACCATACATCACATTTTCATACAGGGATGATTAGGAAAACTAGTAATCTAGGACAGAGAAAAGACAAATATTTGAAAAACTCCACTGTTACTTTACTTCAGCTTCAATATTTCTATAGTTCGCCCTTCAGCACCACCCTTTGAGTTGCTTACTTAACTTACTGATATTTATACTAATTTCAGTCTTCTGCAGTGTACTTTACTTTTTGCTTATGTTGAATAGAAAAAAAATGTACCCACATCGAGGTTATATGGAGTCTCTGCTTTTCTTTCATCTCAAAGAATCCATTATCCAAGAAAAATATGACATCTCCTAAGTTGTCTTCACAGGCATCAAGTACGTAAAATCCTATCACACTTTCCTTTTTCCTCCTCCCTTTCTCAGTCATAAATATGAATCTCATTTAGCAAGACTATGATCACAATGTTTATCACAGTAAAAATCCATGTCCCTGTCAACACGGTCTTTTTCCATCCACAACACTCTAAACACAAACCATGCAAACCCGCAGTTTCTCTTCAGTTTAGACCCAACACTACCAGTGCTCAGATTTGAATGTGTCAGGCAAGTGTGGGGAACTGAAAGACATCTCCCACCTTGAATTCCAGCTTCCTGCTAAACCTTCCACATTGTCACTGGTCTTCTACCATCATGCCCTTTCTACTTTAGTTTTTTACGTCCCTCAGAGAACCTCAAGCCAACGTCCACTCACTCTGCCTCCATCAGAATTCCTACTCTTCACCTCTTCTCCCAGGAACCAAGTTCTGCACCTTCCACATTTCACTGCCTTGGCTCATGTTTCTGTACCCTCAGCTGCAAACTCATGCCCCTCACCAAAACTTTGCTTCTAAACATACTTTTACTCAGAATGAGCCTCTTTCATTTTCCAGGCATCCATGCTAACATTTGTGGTGTCTGGCAAAAAAAATCTGTTAAGTCTGTTTTTAATATAAAAGAAGCTGAAAATGAAATATAAGATTCAGCTGAAGTGTTCTTTCCAAATTTGGTCTTTTCAGGAAGTTTGGTTTTCTTCTACCAGATCCTTTTTAAGTCTTCAATCAAAGCCAGCATATCAAAAGGAATGGGCTGTAGCACCAGATGATATCTCTTATTAGTCCTTATTCAAATTAATTAAAAATAAATCTGAAAGTTTCAGCGCAGAAGAAAATGGAAATAAACAGGGTAGATAAGGAATCCTTCTCATGGCTGCTGTAACTAAACAGCAGGACTTTGATACCACAAGAACTTTTTTCTCCCCAACCCAGTAGTTTGTTTTTAGCATCCCCTCAAAATTCTACAAGTATTCCAAGGCACCTTGTGGTCTTTGCAACGGTAGATTCTGTAGGACAGTGGAACAGCCAAAGCTTCTGAAAAGGCCTGATCCTTTGGGAAACAAATAATCCATGTTTGCTCTGCCTGCCTGATTTTGTATTCTTGTGAAAGATGGGACTCCAAGAAAACTGCAGAGTAACACCCCCACAATACACACACGCACACAGACACACACTAAAACACAGCCACTGGCTTAGGGATCAGCAGAATAGGCCAGTGATTTTGGGGGCATCCCGTCCCTTAGAGCAGTTCCCACACTCAGATGCCTGTCAATGGTGGTGCCAGTGAACCGTTACGCAAAGTCCCCCAAACACTTTGTAAACTCGGATCCGGCGGGACAATGGCAAAGTTCAGTCCTGGAAAGAGATAGTGTGCTGAATGCACAATGCCAAGCTTTGTCTGCGGGGGCTTCTGTCGAGGGAGAGGGCTACTTAATCTCCCCACTTGCCCTGGGGATTCTGGCTGTTTTAATGTGTCCTTTTTGAGAGCCTGTGAACTGTAGAATATAGGCTGGTAACAACTTTCTTTAGGATGGCCTCGGCAGAACCAAAAGCTGCCAACACAGAATACCAGCACAGTGGTGTTAATGAGTACAAAGAAGACCTTTAACTGTTTTTACAGCTACCATGGCTAGAGTTGCGTGTCATTCCTTGGTGAAGGGACTAATTCTTTGGCTTGTTTTATATGAGCCTAGCTTCTATCACGCTGCAGAGGATGGCCTCTTCACCCATTTTTCTTTTTCTTTCCCTCTTTTTTGAATGATAATGAAGCCTGATGCATCTTTAATGAACTGTGGGGCTTTCAGAGCTTTTTTCCCCCCTTCTTACTATAAGGTGTAGATACACAGTGCATATTTACTGAATGATAGAAAAAAGAAAATAATTAAAATTGTTGATTTGTTGAAGGGTGAGTAGCAAATGCAAATCAAAATCAGTGATATATTTAAACATTTAAGGATAAACTCCTGAAGTCACTGAAATTCCTGAAGTCAGAATAGAATAAACAGATAATCTTTACTTCAGACATGTTCTAGTATTTCCATTTTTAGAAAATATTAGTGGTTCATTTTACGTAATTTGGGCCTTTGACTGTTTATTATCTATTGCAAATGAAACTGTGCTATAACTGAGAAAGATGTTGTAAAAATGATGCTATGTATTAAAATGGATGAACAGTGCAAGCACAAAGACCCTACAACCATGGAACAATATCAGAGCCACCTTTTAGAGGAATGAATGACCTGAGGCAGTTGAAGCCGTCCTACGTATACACATACCAACCCAAGGGCTTTCCACTGTCCCACCAAAAATGCATTCTTTATACGCTGCATACCACATTACCTATATGTGGACATAAAAAGTATAAATCATTTTCACTTTAGGCTCTGTGAATGGTTCTCTCTGCATCAATCTTTGGCTGCACTTGTCAGTTCACCCACAACAGTCTACATGAACATTTGTGTTTGACTGCTCTCTCCTTCCCCCCAGGTATCCAGACACCATGTGAAACCTGCATGTGCATATATCCATTTTGGCCTCTGAATATCCTTTTGTTTCCTTTTTATCCTCCTTCACTTTCCTTTTCCTTTCTACTTCACTCTGAATTTTTGCATTAAAAATTAAATAGATACAGTGCAACTAAGGTTGAAGTGTTAATGAGCTACCCAGGGCAAAGGACACATTCAAAAGCTGCAGTAAGTAGCTTTTTGCAGCAGTAACATAAGACAAAGAAGTACAGTTGTTCTTTGTATGTATACTAGCAGCACTTCGTATCAAATATTAAATGGACCATAAGCAAGGGATTCTTGCATATGCAAGCCCAAAATGCAGCTGCACGTTTCGAAGCTCACTAGCTTGCTGCTGTGTCTTTGTGAATGAATACACTTTATGGTCTCATGAGAAATCATAGATACTTGCTCGTATAACCAAATCAAAACCAGGCTGATCAGACTGAATCCACAAGAAATGCATGTGGCAGTTAATCTGGAAGCATTAAATTAACTTTACTTTTAGTACTTTGGGGCTTTCTCTATCTAGAATCATTTGCACACCGCTAGCTTTTTATGTGGAAAGCGCGGCTGTGAAGCAAACCTGCTGTAACATATCCTGATGCCTCCTGAGACTCGCCAGCAAGGTGAGAACTCATGCTAGGACACTGGCTTTACACCTGTATGTCACGAGCCGAATTCACAACCTATTTTAGTAAATTGTTGCACACTTCGCGCATAGCAGCACAAGATGGTCAGTGAGGTCAATTAAATAATGTGGTTTAAGAAGAAATAATGTCATGAATAGAAAGCTGTAAAAATTTCCTTCTAGTTTATACTAGAATCGTGGGATACAGATCTAGGTATTTAGGAAAAGATAAATTATGCATGGGATTTTACAGGCAACGAAGTTTTGATTGGCAGCAAACATTTACTGAGAACCAGAAGGTCATACAAAACCAGTAACAGTCCTGCTGTAGAAACTCAGATAAACTGTTTTGCTCAAGAATTTCTAGGTAACTAAACCAAGTTCTACAGGGTCAACATTCAAAGATGTCTTTATGCAGACAGCCTGACAGATTAGACTTTCCCTAGAAATTATTGTCTCAAGTCAAGCACAAGCCAGTTGCTCTCATTTACGTTTTCCTAATGGTATTTTGAACCAAACATGTTCCTATGGAATGTTACTGACTTTCAAGGAGGACTCCAAAATACATAGCTAAGATAGCAATAATGTTAGTGATGCCAACATTTAATTAGCCACAACCTCAAACAAAACAAAACAGAACAAAGCAAAACAGAGTGTGTTGGTTTTTGCAGACAAGAGAATACATGCAGACATGATCTAATGCAATAAACTACTAATGAAAAACATGACAGTCATTATTAAACTTTGCAGGTAAGTGTAGGTTATCTAATCCATGGAGAAGCTGTTGGATGGACCTGCAGAACAGGAGGGAAACACCTACTGTTTGGCTTCCACATGGGATAAGAAGTCACAAAGAACTATAAATGCAGTTAAGTGTCTTTGAAGTGCCATTATGCCACTGGGTTAGCTTATATCTGTCTGCAGAAAATGAGCACCAAAAGATGTGATAGGTGTAGAAATCATCATTTCTAAAGGCAGGTTTTATGTCACTTGTACTCACAGGCCCTGGGGTAGCGGAGCAAAAATAAATATTTGGTGAAAGGAGGATAAATGTGGCTGGAGCGAGGTCATGTCCATCGGCTGCCAGGACATAAAGTGGGTGGACTGATGTATGTCATCATGTTTGATTACCTTGTGGAGGAGAGACTGCTTTGGATAGCAAAGGCTAAAGGAAAAATCTGTTTTCCAGGCTTCAACAGTGAAAATTAATCTTTATATTAACAATTTAATTTCTGACCTAAAAAGAAAAGTTAGTTGGCCACAAGAGATTGAGTCTGGATTCTCATGAAACAAGCTAAAAAAGTGAAGAGGCAGAGAAAGGGAAATTAATTATATGAAAGCTACATCTACATTTCCCTCTCTGAAGCTGAAGTCAAAAAGGAAAAGCTTCTGTGGCTTTGCTTTCTGTGGAGCCAATGCCTGCTACTCTCTGTGGGCACAGGGAGCCCCTAGGTGACTATAAATTGCAGATACCTGCATGAACGCAAATATAGCTACATTCACACATCTGTGTTTTATTAGATCAGTGTTGGTTGCCAAAATAAGTATTATTATTTCCACTAATAAATAAATAGCATTCTTAGGACTAGTCAAATGCAAACTCAATTTTAAGACAACCCTGCTTCCACAGAAAAAAGCTAAGGCCTCGTGCCCATTATTTTTATGTACAGAAAGTTATTTGATAGTGGAGTAATACAGTTTCCAGAAATTATCTGCAGCAGAACCTTACTAATTCATCCTAATAAACAGCATTGTTATTTGTGATTTATATCTTGTCTATATGAGGAAATGAATGCACTGTGAACTAGCATGTGAATTAAAAGTATACTTGCTACTCAACACCAAGTCCTTGTATGGATATGCTAAGATCTAGATTCATCCACCTAATTTTGGGCATATAACTGAAGAATCCAACTTAGGAGTGTAATCTTGCAGTTTCTTTCTGTTGCCAGTGAAGAATCCATTTGAAATTTCACTTATGCTCTAGAAGAATCTCTCCTCAGCTATTACCCGCAGAGAGCAAGTGAATAGGTAGCCTCAAATTAAATACCCAAAGTTAGGTGAGATGTATCCTGGTGGGAGGGTGCTCTGAAATAGGGAGCCAAATGTATGCAGAGAGGCATCTTATGTAGGTGTTGGGCTGGCTCTGGAATTGTTCCCTTTGTCTCCAGCTCAGCAATGAACAGGGGTTTGTTACTGTGACTGCTTATGCTGTGCTGGCTCTCTACATGAAAAGAAGAGTTCTGTCTTTGGGGCTGTCTAATCAACACTTCTTTTACAAGCTTCAGAAGTTTGCAGATTTCTATGGAAAGAGGATAAATAAAGAAAATAAAATCCTCAGGCCCTTTCCCTCTTTCACTCCCACTCCAAAGGACGTTAGTTTGTTCTGTCTGGTCTCTTTCAGCTTTAACATTTCCTGCTACACTCAGTGAAATTTAAACAAAATCACTTTTACAAACGTTTAAATGGAAAAGTATGGAGTTTTGTCATCTCCCTCCTTGTGTAGCACTAATTAACAAAGCCTTTTTGTGAAAGCAAAAAGCTTTCCTTTTTTAGAACTGGCATGCTCCTCCTTACTGATTCCCAACTGTGGTGGCACAATCCAGTATTTTTGAACAATGATGAGAACAGAAATAGATGGAATTCAATAGAAGCATGAATAATGGCAACCAGAAATGGAGTGGTGACATAATCTGTCTTCCAAACTGCCTTGAGACATAGTCAAGAAAACACCACATTGTATCTTGTATGTTGTGATCATCTCTGATAGGTATCACCAAATACTCTTCAGGACAGATTTATCCACTCCAGTTAGCCATTTAAACATTTTTTTAATGAAAGCTAGCTTACACACTTATGTCATATATGCCTTCAGTTCCCACTTCCTAATGATTATCAGCTGTTTATTTTCCCTCTTGTGCTTGAAAAAAGTAGAGGTTCTACAGTGTTTTCCATGTAGTGGTTTCTGAAAACACACTTGGGAGGGATAAGCCACAAAAAACCCACATTGAACAAACATGTTCAAGGGGGCAAAAGAGAAGTAATGCTCAGAAAGTATAAAGATGCATGAATATACAGCAGAATACAAGGGAACAACCAGAATGTGGTAGGAGGCTGTTGAGATTTCAAAACTGAAGGAGGTGGATGAATTCATATACAAGAGAACCAGCACTGTTTCCAGCTGATGCTATGTTTTTGTTCCAGCACCAAGCTTTAAGGATGCTTTCTCAATACTATTTTAGGGTATCAGAAAGATGAGAATATTTTTAAAAGTGGTATCTTTTTGCAGGTCTTTTTTTGTGTAATAAAAAAACACCCTAAGCCATTACTAGTAAAACAATCGAACACAGTGAAGATGCAAAGTATGTAAATAGTGATTGTATTTACAGTCCTTAGAGGGATATGAACTCTTACAATTTGCCTATTATTACAGCCTTTAGGGGAGCAAGAGACGCATGTCTGTTAAAGCTGTGCCACAATTTATCACAGTATCCTGTTTTCATTTGTTTGTGACTTTCTGAAAGAGTCCTTTTTGGGGCTGAGACCTCTATAATTGGTCTCAGCACAATGGAACTCCTCCTCACTCATCCCTCTTCCTTTCCTATCCCCCTGCCTGAGATCTGTTCAACATTTTTGTGTTAGTGGTGAAAGGAAAAAAGTAGCACTTATTAGAGACTTTTTTGGGGGCTTCACCGTGATTCAAAAGCTGTCTAAAAAGAAACCAAGAGAACTTTTTATTTGGCACAGAGAACAGTGCAAGCTGCCCAGTTTAAAGGTGCACTTGAAATACACTGGCAAAGTGTAGGAGATGCTTTAGTTATCTTTGCCACAGGCAGGTAAAATCCTTCCAGTTCCTTCCTGCTTGCTGACATAACATCATGCTCACAACTCTAGAACTCTTCTTGATTGCAATTGCCAAAATGACCCCAAACTACTGGAAGCACACAAAAGTCAATAAAGCAGCAAGATCAAATAGAGCCCAGTGGAAGGAAAGGTGGATTTGGAGCGACTGCAATGGTTTGCTGGCTCTTTAAGTAAAGACCTCTCCCCCTTCTTTCAGATGGATCTGTACATGATTTTCATCTCCATTTCCTTTACATGCAGCAAGTGCTGCAGTTGACCTGTCCTCCATCTTTTTACCTTCTTCCCATAATTTCCTTCTGATCTTTCTTCTCCCTTTTCTTCTACCCCCTTGTGAGACTTGCTCCTTGGACTTTGGTCTTTTCCACTTGCAAAGCCATTCCATTTGGTTTTGTTCTGCTTCCAGTGTCAGTTCATGAGGGGTTACATGCAGCCCACAGTAACACACCCTCAAAAAACTGTAGGGCTGCACTACACGGATAAAAAAGGCAACTCTGAAAGAGAGTTCTAACCCCTGCCAAAGGCAGAGCTACAATTCAACCATAAAGATCTAAGACAGGACTGCACAAGAGGGCTGTCTATCAGAATCATAGAATTGATCAGACTGGAAAAGGCCTCTAAGATCCTTGAGTCCAACTGTTAACTCAGCACCATCATATTCACCACTAAACCTTCACCCCAGGTGCCACAACCAGATGGGGTTTTTTAACACTTTCAGAGATGGAAATTCTACCACTTCCCTGGGCACCTTGTTCCAGTGCCTGGCCATCTTTCAGTGAAGAAAGTTTTCCTAATAACCAGAGTAAACCTCCCCTGGTACAACTTGAGGCCACTTCCTCTTCTCCTGTCACTTGCTACCTGGGAGAAGAGCCCAATACCCACCTGGCTACACCTTCCTGTCAGGGAGTTGTAGCGAGTGATCAGGTCCCTCCTCCTTTTCTCCAGGCTAAACACCTCCGGCTCCCTCAGCTGCTCCTCATCAGACTTGTGCTCCAGACCTTCCCCCAGCTCCGTTGCCCTTCTCTGGACACTCTAGTGCCCCGATGTTTTTCTTGCAGTGAGGAGCCCTAAACTGAGCACAAGTTTTGAGGTGCAGCCTCACCAGTGCTGAGTACAGGGGGGAAGTATATGTCCAGATTGGTTGGTAACTTGTTTTTCACCCTAAAGCACATGCTAACCTTTGTCTGTAGTAACTGTCAACTCTTTGGAATGGTTCCTCATTATATGGAATTTAAAGGTTTAGGACAAGAAGACACTGCTTTTATTTGGGACCCAGTGATATGATTTCCATGCCTATAATGAATCACTGTAATGTTTGATGTGGGTTCAAACTAAAGACTTGCTCCCCTTTTTCCTTTCTCTTAAATTTTGAGAAGTCATTTGGGCAAAGATGGGCCCCGGAGTCTCCTTTCATGCCAGGTCTGCACCAGTGGAATGGCCCAGATTTCACTCACATTCCTCCTCAGCTGGATGAGGTCAAGGGGAGAAATACTCACAGTGCTGTGTTGCTTGCACTTGATTAAATACACTGACACTATCATTAATCAAAGTTATGTTTTAATGGTAACTTCACAGTGAAATATATGATTAATGCTGTTGATATCAGAAGAATAACCTTCTGTTATCTTGCAACCACTTTGTCTTCTTTAGAATGATTGGCAATTCGCATTGGAGGGTATACTTGAGTGAAGGAATGCACATGGGTATTTATTAACAGCTTTTATGTATTTATCTACAGTATCTGTAACGCAGATTTGCTTCTCTGTGTCTCAGGCTGCCACATGTGATATGTGCAGAAGCAATTTTGTTATTTACATGTGTGAATCACCAGCGAATGCTTTCAGAGCAGCCCACCACACCATTCCCTGGCACCCAAGGAAAGTCTGGGGCAGCTGAGTCCCAGCACCCGGCAGCAGGAGCTGGGGGACATTCTGCTTCAGGGAACTCCACTTCTCTGAAGGCGCAAAACAGGGGTGTAAAGGAAAGAGCATGTTTGGCATGACACTGATTTATGGGGTGCAATGTACTCCTTCTGCATACCAAACACAGGGTGCAGGCTGGCGTGGAGATTAGGGGAGGTGAGGCCATACTGTACTTCCTGTCCCCTTGAGAGTCTGCTGGCCCAGTAAGGATGAGGAATAAAGAACTCTCTGTAAACACCTGTTCCTCTGTTGTTCCCTTTGCCTTCTGCACTGTTGTCATAACCAGGAACAATCGAGCCTACATATATTAATACAATTTATTTTAAAAGAAGAAATTGCAATCCATAAGGAACAGGTTTAGCAAGCAAACAAATTACATTCCTAGCTGTTCTCTAATGGGCCTGCTTCAAGGCTTTGTAATTCCAGTCCCTGTGTTTACTACATACACTTCTTTTCCCTAAAGGAACTGGCAGAATTTGTCTTGATTACTGAAAACAGATGTTGGTGGCACGTGTATCCTGTGCTACAGCTCTGTTGCATGCAAAACTGTGGAGATAAAATTCAGGTTTCATCTCATGCAGAGTTATAGGATTCCACTAGAGGGAGATCAGTAGATAGCAGAAAAAAACATTCTCTATCCAGAAAGAATAATAGCAGCATGATCCTGTTTTCCCCTAAATTGGCAGGTTTAGGTAGGTTGCTCTTTCTGCATTCTTGAGTAACTAGCATCTACCTATATGTACTTTTCAAAGTGTTTTCATATTTATGCTAGTACTTGCAGATTTCAGTTATTTCAAAATTGTCTTCTCAATGAAACTAAACTATGAAACTAAAAGATCTATAATGAAAATGTTTAGCTTTTTGTGTTGAAATTTCGGTTTATATGTGTCTTATAATTGAAAAATACATGTCACAATACAGACATGGTATAGGAAAATAGAGAATGCTGTATAATCATGTCCTAGAATTTACAGTTTTCACTCCTTGTTACCATTCTGTTATATTCACATTCTTGGTGTGCTGCCCTTTAGGAGCAGCTTGGACTCACCCTGGACTCTGTGTGTGTATTCACATGTTTTTATAACATTTATGCAGGAATAACCTCCACTCTTAAAAGTAGTGGCACAGACCTCACTATAATGACTCTGTTGGCTGTTACTTCTGACTGCTTTAGGCAATAATCTGAATCTGGCCTGGCTTGCACCCAGAGCAGCTATAATTTTTAAGATAAAGTAACTGGAAAAAGGAAGAATTCTTTCATGGGGATTTTTAAGCTTGGTCCTTTGCCCACAAACAGGAAATAATTTCTGATGTCATAAAAATGTAAAAGCCTCTTTTATTCCTATCAAACACAGCCTATCTAGTCTAGGAGCTGGTCCCTGGAACTGATGAGTAACAGGGAACAAAAACGAAAGTTTCTTCATATATGACAATTTATTCAATGCTACAGAAGAAAATATGAGCAGTTATTTCAGCTTGGGAAACATGGTCTAATTTTCAAGAAACTGCTTCTTCTAAATCTACTATCTAAAGTTGTTTATGTATTTTTACATTCCATCCTAAAATAAGCAATTTTTTTATGTAGTCATGCTCATTTAATCTTTATTTCATCCAACTTCAATTGTTCTACCAGAACTGAAATGACATCAGGCTTTTGACTTTTTAAATTCTAATGTCTTAATGCCAGTGTCTGTTTTATTTGAAATACATGTATTATCACACAAATAGAAGTAATTAAGCAATCCAGTAGATCTATCTATGGTTATGTGACTTCCTGTAGGAATAAAACAGAATATTTCATTTGGAAAGGATGTCCAGCAATCCTCTAGGCCAGCTGCCTGACCAGTTCAAGGCAGAGCAAAAGTTAAACCACGTTGTTAAGGACACTGCCCAAATGCTTCTTAAACAATGTCAGGCTGGGAGCATTGACCACCTCTCCAGGAAGTTCCAGTGTTTGACCAACTTCTGGGTGAAGAAATGCTTCCTAATGTCCAGTCTGAACCTCCCTTGGAGCAGCTTCACACCCCTCCCACACATCTATCACTGGATCCCAGGGAGAAGAGATCAGCAACTCCCTCTCCATGCTCCCTCCTCAGAAACCTGTAGAGAGCAACAAGGTTGTCCCTCAGGTTCCTTTTATCCAAACCTGACAAACCCAAAGTCCTCAGCAGCTCCTCACAGGACATTTCTTTCCAGCCCTTTCTCGGCTTTGCTGCCGTACTCTGGATGCATTCCAGGACCTTTACATCCTTCTTAAATGACGGGCTAAGAACTTCACAAAACACTCAGGTGAGGCCACAGCAATAATGAGCACAGTGGGATGAACACCTCTCTTGGCTGTCTGGTTATGCTGTGTTTGATGCATCCCAGGATGTGGTTTGCTGACCAGCTCTGCCAGATCCCTTTCTGCAGAGCTGTTCTCCAGGCACCCATCCCAATTTATATTTGTGCCAGATGGTACCCCATTATGGGTGAAGAATCCAGGATTTGGACTTGTTAAATTTCATCCCATTAAGCCCCTTGCTCCAATCTATCTGGACCCCTCTGCAAGGCTTTTTGTCCCTCGAGAATCCACAACACGTCTCAGTTGGTATAATCAGAGAACTGTTTTGTTCCTCACATTTCTGAGTTCTGTAAAGATGAGGGACTCACTTCCCCACGCTTTGGACCACACCTTTCCCAGGATCTCCAAATCCTTTTCTTCCTCTCCTTCCAGTAGGCTTAGTAGAGGCACCATTCTTTTTTTAGTAAGTAATATACTAATGAGGGAAATAAAAAAGAGCTTGTTATGTGAGGGTGTAAAACTCCTCCTTTGGCAGGCATGTTGCCTCAAAGTACAGTCACTCAGGTAGTTAATGGCGACGTGTCTGTGGAGATATTGGCTTCCCACTCAAAATTACTTGGGAACCCAGTAGCTGCCCTTGTAATGTCATAGGTACAAGGTTCCAATTTGCTCCTGTGCAGGCAGCGGCTCCAGCCTGTCCTAGCAGCAAACACCAGTGCCACGAATAGCACCAGAGCACTAATGATACCACATTCAGAAGTGTCCCCACCCCTACTGTGCCTCCCAGCAGCTACAGCTGCGTGACACGCGATGGATGCACTTCATTGTAAATTCTTCAGAAGAGCACAGCAACTGAGTCAGCAAGAGGAAATTCACAGTTTGTATTGAAGCGCACGAGGGACAATGCATTCTGGAAGGCAGATGGCTAAAGTTTTGTTAAACAAAGCTATGTGAGATCAATTGGGCTCACTCACTGGTAAACAGATGTATTTTTCAAAAGCTGAGATCTCTGCCTGGCTGTCTTTCCTTGTCTCACTCAAGCAATAGCACACACATGGCTAGCAGTAGATTTTGCTAATATTTATGCTACTTGGGTCTGTGGTATCCTGTGGTATCCTAAATCTTGATTTCTGGGAGTATAAACTTGTCTTTCCTAAAAGCTCTTATTTAAAAAAAAATCTATTTTGAAACCTGTTTTGCATTTTTAGTCGGAAATTTTATGTTATGAGTTCAGAATTAGAAACGTCTTTGAATTTCCTTAAAATTCAGAAATACTAATCTGGCTGTAAATTTAAGCTAAAGTGGTATCTTAAAGAGAATTTCTTCTATCATATGAAATTCTCTTTTCCAGGAGAAAGGCAAAACTTTAAAAAGAATGCCAAGGAGAGGAATCAAATCATTTACCCATCTAAAAGGTGACAGAGGTAGCCTGGAAAAATTAGCATGCAAATGACAATGTTATATATTTATACACAAACACACACACATATATATACCCATTATATTATATATAATGCAAATTCATTTTTGCTTCTATTTACATTCACATTTGGATGGATGTCTCATCAGTTCCATTCCACCATGTGTGCTGGGAAAGTTGATATGAAAATAACCAAAGTACAGCTGAAAAAAGGTGCAGTTTTTGTGCTACCTTACGGTGGAGATGGATTTTTTTTTACTCTCCCTTGGGAACTACTGTTTTCAGAAGCATGAAACATGCATGTGCTCCACTTGGCTGATTCCTGAACATATTTACTCATAAATATGGGTATTGGCATTATGATATGTTCACAGAGGTGTCTCATTATTTGCAGCACTGTATGTGTATTATTTGTGGTGCTGTAGCTTACAAACTTCACGGTGCACAAAACATCTACAACAGATCACTGCAAGATACGGGAGGAAGAGTAAAAGTTCCACTAATTTGCTTTAGACGAGATAGTATTAAGTCAGTTTCACTTACGCAGTGATTTTCATCCAGCTTACAGTAGGTGCTTACACACAAATCTTTCAGCTGAAGCTGTGTCAGCTGAAAAAGGTTTATCCATGAGTCACTGCCTAACACTTCCCAGCTGGAAGTCAGGTTCCTACCCAGCTGCCCCCTAACCTGTTCAGTGAAAATGAATGATGTGAGCTGAAGCAGTGACTTGCACATTCACTCATTGATTTGGGAGTGTTTGCAGGAGCAGCTGGGCCAGCAGCTTGCTGGGGGCCATACCCTCCATACTTTCCAGCCAGGTGAAACATGGAAAAGACATGGAAGACCAAAGGTGTTGGCTGAAGATGTATGAGCAAGGCCGACCAGTTCAGGTGGATTCAGTTGTCACCACCAGCAGACTGTCAGAGAGATTTAGAGGTTCAGGATGAATATCCCTGACTCTTCCACAGTATGTCTGGATGGCATCCTGCAGGAAAGCACCAATCATGGCACCAACCAACCCTGGCACGGTCTAGGTCACTAAAACTTAACAAGAGCCCAGAACACCGGCTGTTATTTACTCTCAAAGACTGTGAAGCCCTCCAAGTTATGTAACATAGAATCACAGAATCATTTCTGTTGGAAAAGACCTGCAATATTGTTGAGTCCAACCTCTGAGCCATCACCACCTTGTCTGCTAGACTATGGCACTAAGTGTCACATCCTGTCTTTTCTGGAACACTTCCAGGGATGGTGACTCCAACACCTCCCTAGGCAGCCTCTTCCAATGTTAAACAATCCTTTCCATGAAGAAATTCCTCATCAGGTTGAGGCTGTTGTTTTTTTGTCCTGTCACCAGTTGCCTGGGAGAAGAGGCCAACACCCACATAAATAAAACAGCCATTTTATTTTATGCTTTTTTTCTGAAACCTGCTTTTAATAACCTGCGTCACAGAATGAACTGCGCTTCATGTTTTAAGCGTTTGAAATGTGGAATGATGAGGAATTCAGTGTTTATTTGGTCATTGTGGCAAAATGTGTTACTTCTTTCTCAATCAAATGTCTGGTTTTAACCACCATTCACTGTTCTGCTTTGTGCTGCCACATTCCACGTTAAGAGCCATTTAGTGAGGATGGTAACACTCACTGACCAAATTTCTCCTTGGTCTTACTTTAATAATTAAGCTAAATAATCTCATCTGATTATTAGCCTTCCAGTAAAAAACACAGAATAGACTGATGCTCTCCTGCGTCCATTTTTCAATGTCTTCTGATAACAAATATTAAAAAACCCCAAAATATAGGACTTCTTTCACCCTGTGCGTTCGCATCTAAAATCCAAAACTACATAAATTGTGTCACAGACAGAGTGAGTGGACACAAAAGGACAGTTTATCAGGCTTTCTATCTGTTTCAGATTCTGAAATACCCTTTCCAGGCTGGAGACATTTGTTTCGCTCATCTACCTTCTAAAGGTGCAAGTGGGAGAGTGTGTCATACACCAGCTATAGTGATAGGCATTTTATGGATGTATAATTATATTGTTTGATATGAAATTATAATAATCAAGCATAAGGAGTGGATTGTTCTGTAGTTTGAATACACAAGTGCTGTTTAGAATGAAGAGTGAGATCCTAGACTCACTGAAAGCAATGGAAAAATCCTGTTGACTTCAATGGGCTAAATAGTTAGCATTTCTAATTTCCCAGAGAAGGGTTAACAGTGAAATAATTAATCCTCTTATGGGGGGGGGGGGTGTGTTCTTACTGTAGTACATAAGAATGTTCACAGTTTTGTCAAAAAACATAGGCATTGGATACTGATGAAGGAAGTTCACCATGCACATACAAGCCCCGATCATTTTACCTGCAGACCTTCCAAAGGAAATTTGGAATGTTAGGTGTTGCTAATAGAGAAAGGTGTTTTAGCCACAGAGGTGCTATGCAGGCTGGAGCACTGGGAATTTTATGTATTTTATCCTCTTAAAAACTCTGCTTTTATTTAGGGCAAGTTTAATTCATCATAGCATTTCTCTTTTTAGCTCTTTAAAGACTGGTCATTCCTACCAGATTTCCCCATATCCATTGATTTGATAACATGTAAATTGCCAACATGAATTAGCTGAGCCACAAAGGCTTTTTATAATTGTTACCTCTCCATTCTGAACCAAGCCTAGAAATACATCAGATGTTTATTTTCCAGTAAGTCAATTTTTATCCTATAAGCCAATTGACCCAAATATTTTATTTTCCTTTAATGATGATATTGTCCTGTTCTAATCTCTTAGCTACACACAACATTTCATATAAAGGTGTGGAAATTCAAAACCACTAATAATATGATGGGTATCTTGTTCCCACAACAACAAGAAAAAAAGAGCACCTGTATGACTTTTAAGCCACAACACTGAATCATTTGGCAAGAGATCAAACGGAGCAGCATTGTTTCCAATTGATATTCATTTATGTGCTGCCAAAACACATTATACTGCTTTAAAAGTGTCATGCTGATTACCACTTCCAAAGAAGATTGCATTTCTACAGGTGATGAGCTCTGCTTCACCGACTCTGTCAAAAATGAACACTTGCATTGTTAATTCTCTCTCTCCCAGGTTCTAAAACACATAAAAGGGCTTACAAAGTTTGTCAAAAATATGACTAAGATTATTTAAGTGGTAGTTTTTTGTTAGCATGAAATCTAGAAAGCTTAACCTAAATAGCACCTTGGCAGGTGTTGATGATGTAATTTTGTTTAAGTTTTCTAAAAGATTGTGGGTTTGAGACAACCGTGACTGACATCAATAGATAATTTAACAGTTCATTTTCAGTCAAGCCCAGAAAAATCTTTCCAAATGAGCAATATACTTAAGTGTATGAATGGATTGATTTCATTTGTATGGTTGAAATTGTACACGGGAATTGGTGTTTTCGTGAACTACGCCTTCAGCTTTCAAATTTTCTGACTAGTCACATCTTCAGAACTGCAGCACACCTATAAGTAAATTAAGATTATTCAGACACTCATAGCTATGCAACTACACAACTTGCAATTACGATGTGCCTATGATTTTTGGACTTAATATTGTTGAATTCCCATCACCCTCCCAAACTGCAGGGCATCTGCCTCTTGACTAAAGGGTTAATTCTAAGAAGTGTCAATTGAATAAAATTAAAATCTAGCATTTCAACACTAATTTGCACATAGTATCTGAGTAATTTTCATGAGTAGCACTAAGTGAATCCTATAAAGCAGGCGTAGCTTTCACGGCTAAATTGTGTCTTTTGGGTCAAATTGAAGGAAGAATATGTCAGTGAACAAACGGCTATGACATATAGAGCACCAGGAAGGATTTGTGATCAAGCATAAAATAGGTTAAAAAATTTAACTAGCTCCATCTTTTCAAAATAAACCTTCTGTTGCTTACTTTTCAATAAAATAAAAGTCAAAAAAACCCCAAATCAAAACAAAACCACAACAAAACAACTGTCTTCCGTGGACTTATGATGTACTTTTTTAGTATGAAAGAGAACAGAAAAAATACTTAGCTTCTCAGTAGTCCACAGCCAGCCAAAATTCTTAGCAAGACTTTCAAAGTGTAAAGAAGACATTATAAAATGACAGCCATAAAAAGCTGTCTTAGGTGTTCTACAAAATGAAGAGTTATGATTCCTTCTCTACAGAGTTCCTAATCTTTGAGACAACTAAGGATGAATAGCAGTGGAGGAAGAGAAAACTATTTCAAACAGAATTACCATGGGGTCTCTTTGCCACAATATGTTTCTGGTTGCCTGAACCACATTACAACATGTGAAAATCTTTTATTTTTCAACATGGTTTTTCCTAAGAGCCAAAAGTTGAATAGTCATCAGACAAAGCTGGTTAAGCAAAGCAATCACTTAGCAAGGATTGATCAAACTGAAGTAATCTTATTTTTTTCCTACTGCAGTTAAATGTCTCTGCACACTTAGAACTGATTCGCTTTCATTGTCACATCAAGTAAAAACTACATATAGTAGAGAACCAATTGAAAAAATAGCTTGAAAAAAGTCAAAATTCCATGTTTTCAATAAGAAGTCAAAGACTTCTTCAAGACACAGATAGTTTCTATGAAAAATATTTGAAAACACAATCTTGTTTAAAAAAGTATTGCAAGAAAATTTCGGTCTGACATAATAATAGCCTGACTATACTCATCAAAAATAGATATGCAGAAATGAAGAGCACAGCTGCTCAGAAAATAATCTGGGTTTGGATAAATCAAAGTTTAAAAAATTTCCAACGTCTGTATTTCCAAAATTTAGTGAAATCTACTACATTCTAGAGCAAACTCACTTACACTCATATCAGGACAACCAGTACTATTTACCCCACACAATTAATGAATGATTGTGGGGAAACTACACTTTGTTAACTGTTCTGAGCCAAAAATTGTATCACATCACACTGTGGGGGGAGGATTTCAGATCTAATTTCCCTAGAACATCGCATTTATCTAGATGTACTCATGGGAAATGTTAAATGTCAGAATCTGCCCTAAGGATTTTTCTTCTGGGACCCACGCAAATGGGGACACAGACTCTTCTCCTGATCTGTTTTGGCCAGCTGTTTTCAGGGTTTTCAGACTAAGATAAAAGAAAACTCAAAGGAATAAATGACCTCATGAGATTTCCACTCCTTAGGGTAGAAGCCTACTAAGAGCAGTTTATGATATTTCCCAGCTGTCAAAGTCATAAGGAAAGCCTTGCATTAACTAATTTAATATAAAGAAAAACCTCCAGACTCCATTGACTTGGCTAACATCAAGTTTGCATGTAAAGATGTTCCAAAAGCCAAAAATCTGAGTTCATTTTACATGAATATATGTGCATTGATTTCACAAAATATAAGCTTTACAGAAAACATTTGACATTTCTTTCCAGACTGTATCTGTTTTAATTAGCTGAATGTGATAATGGAACTGTGTCAGTTTTCAGGTTTCTAGCATTTAAACCAAATATTTTAGTTCACAAAGATGGGAGCTGCTCTGTGGGATATTTCTGTGGCAGGTGGCAGGCTGCTTTCTTTCAACACACACCACGCATGCATTCATTAAAAAAAAAAAAAAAGAAAAAAAGGAAAAAAAAAGAGAAAGCACAGAATAAATTCCAGTTTGGCATGATTATGTGATGTGTGGCCTCGTGTGCATGGAAACTCTCACCTATTGGCACTTGCAATTTTAGTATCGTGTAATTAAATTGATTTTTTTGTCAAGTCAGTTTTAAACTATGTCTTTGAGGTAAAAGGCCAGTGCATTAATCCACTGTGGTATTTATTATTTAAATACTAATCAAGAGGTCAATTAATGTTTTCATTGCTTTTGCAAATGAGTAATGGAGTACTGTTCAGAGCTCTTGGGAGAGTCTACTGTTAAATAGGAATCCAATTTCATTCCTTCTTTTCAAATGGCCCTAAATGTATTTATTATGCAGCTCTTACCTTTTTTGTAAGTGACTGGAGTGTTTCATTTGAGCTCTAATCTCTATACTGCACATCCAAGAGCTTTTCAAATATTCTAGGATTCTAGTTCCACTTTGCAAGTCCATATCTATTTTCCTATAAAAGGGTGTGATGAACATACAGATGATTTAAATGTAAGAATGAAAGTGTCTCCCTGTGCCAGACATGAACTAGGAAGTTTTGATTTGATTCATATTATCTACAGTATTGAACAGAAGGGAAATTAAGTCGACAAGGAATGATTAGCCCCTTTGGTAGAACTGATTTATGTGTGTGGAAAAAGAGGTTTTGACATATACATCCCTGAGTTTACTAAACATCTATATAAGCTCTATTTCCCCCCCTCTCATTAGGGATAACATTATTTAATGCATTTTGTGTTAAAGCCAGAATTTCAGTTCCTTTATCCTATGGGAGTCAAGCTTGCACAGCTACTTCATCACATAATGAAACTCCACACTGCTGTAACGTGATTATGGTGTAAAGTCCTTCTCCTCATGGTTATCTCTTTCATGATAAATTGTAAAAATCTCTTGGCCCCAAAGCATGCTGGTTATCCCAGTTTGGAGCAGATGCCAGATGTTCAGCACAGGCGAGGAACAGGTTCAAGATCTTCATCCTAATACAGTCTTCCTTACTGTCTCTATGGCATCTGTTACTTTTTGCTTTATTTCCTTTGTTCTCTTGTGCAAAGTAGAAAAATCAGACAGACAGTGAGACACCAATACCACTTTCTGTGAAGAATACATAGAACTTTTAAGGAAGTCATACTTAATTTCTTCCTGCTGCGTTTGGGTAAAAGGTTGATTGACCAGCTAAAATCTGATTTCGCCACTGCCTCTAACATTATACAAGCAAGGAAAAGCTACAGACATGGCCTAGAATCTCTTAAATTGTTCAAATGCATTCTTCAAGTTGGGTCTCTTATGTGATGTTGATAAATAGGGCTGTTAGACTAGATTTTTTTTATCTAAATGAGTAACAGTAAGTAATGACAAGCAAAATTTGCTTCTCTGTAATATTTTAGTGATTAAAATATTTTTTAAAATCCCATAAAATACAGTTTAGAAGCCATTGCTACTTATATTGGTAAATAAATCAAACCCAGAAATATATACCTATAAGTGAGAGTTTGGGAATAATTTTGACAGTTTTAGCCCCTCAGAATATAAGCTTTAGCCCATTAGAGAAAAGAGTAGGATCCAAGCATGACTATTAAAAAAGAAATGGAAAAAAAACCCCACAAGCAGTGAAGAACAGGGAACATGACTGAGCTCTGCACTTATACTGAAGAAGACAGAAAATTTCCTTCATGTACTTTGTGTATAACAAGCCCTTTTGCTCAAGTCAAGTTGCAGACTGTCTGCCTCTTTTTTGACCTTGCTCATCCAGTCCTCATCCCTGATGTATGAACTGTGAGGCGAGGTGCTGAAATGCAAATAGGACTCCAAATGAGGATCACGTCTGTGCGTGGGATGCTGGGACCTTCAAAGAGGCTCTAACAGCAAATCTACCACAGAAATCCGGCATTACTGCTACTCATCAGGACAGGCATGCTCTCAAGGCAATCAAGGAGGTTGTCTATCACTTAGCAAAGGTAGTTAATTGGCAGTTCTCCACATCCACTTGAAGAAGGGTGCTCAATAATAGGATTTTCTGTCTTCGTGTAAGGGATGAAGCTTCGTTACTGTGCAACAGTTTTTTTTTTCCATTGGACTTTTATCTGGAGCTGAAGCTTTGAAGTCTAGGGTCCTGCTGTCAGGCTTATTTCTTTTATTGGTTCTTTCTCCCTTTCAGACTAAAGCAACACAAAAAACTGAAACTGACCATTTTTTTATTACTAATGTATTTTTCACAGTTTTTGAACGTCATATTCAAAGATTTGTTCTCACAGGAAAAGAAAATCATGTTCAATTTATATCACAGTAAGACCCAAAAGCTTACTTTCAGCCAAGTGCAATATGATGCTCTTAAAAAGACAATTTTACAATATTTCCAACAGTTCTATTTCTGAGTGTGCTGAATGCTTAGCCAAGATACAATCTGACAAATGAGGTTCAGAATATGACTACTACTAATGAGAAGCTGTTAACAACTGAAGAGAAGCATGTGGTACCAATGCTTCAATGCCAACAGAGGAAAGGGCTTCCGACATGATGAGAGGTTACTCACAGGGTTGCTCTGGTTCCCTGAGCAAGTCTATTGTTGTTGGCACCCATGCTGGAAGGACAAAGATCTTATGGGCTGAGTGCAGGCACGAAGCCATCGCGACAGATGGCTTCGGTTGTGGGTAGAGTGTGTGTTGTGTGCAATATGTCAGGGCAGTGACGCCCACTTAGGACAAGTGAAGTGTCTGCTTCACCTTGATTTTCCACGCTGCCATTAACTCGGTTCTCAAGTCAATGCATTTTAAAAACCTGTTCCTAGAGAGACTTGTAGTATTCCTGGACTTGGCAGAGAGCTCGAGAGGCAAAAAGGGTAACAATGACAATCTCATCACCACCTTTCATCCTTCAGCTAGAAGAATCCAGTGGTACAAGCCAAAAAATTTTTGGTAGGCCTGCCAAGGTTTGTAAATATGTCAAGAAGGGGAGGAAACTGTGTGACAGACCCTGTGCTTGAATGAAAATCACATGTGGACAATTGACTCTCTAGTGCTTTCAAGTGAGAGATCTTTCTGTGTAACTGATGCTGCACTGTGGCAAAGCAGTTCTAGACACTGGAGGTATTTTAGCTACATGTGCTCACTCCCCAGTGAGAAACAATACTGTACTGAAAGCATTATTCCTGATGTTTTGTCTATTTACCCTCTTCACAGCGGAGAATAACATAATGCTCCTGGAAAAAAAAAGTCGCTAAAACTGAGAATGGATAAATTATTTTCCTTAATATGACGATAACTTTAGCTTTCTTCCAAATTATGCAGTAATTGCCCAGTGCTATTGACTATGAATAATACATGACAGCTCATGGAATGAGAACAAATGGCTTCCTGAGCAACCAGATCAATGGAGTCTGATTTCCTAAGAATTTGCCTCTTGCCTCCTCTTGCAGCGTTCACGTTGCCACAATTTGGTGCTTGCTTTTGTTGTGCTCTCTACATTGTACACGGTGTAATGCACCCTCACCAGTTCTCCCAGTGTTCCTTGCACATCAAAATACTCAGCTCCCTCCTGTGTCTTCCTTTTTATTTTTGGAGATGCTGGCTGGACAAGAGCCAGTCTGTGCTGGAAGGCAGTCTGCACCTACAGATCTGTTCTTTTGTCAAGCAATCCAAACAGAATGGGACCTGCTTTCTGGAGAAAAAACCAGGATCTTCCTCCTCTGTCAAATTTAGTTGACATTCAAATGTGAGAAGCAAGACTGCAATCAAAGATGTTTTGTTCATGTAAAAATGCAGACAAATAAAGCTGCTTTTGGCCTTAAATCTAATTTTTTTTTATTATTTTTATGTATTATCCTACCTTTGAAGAAACTCTATAGTCACTTTTTTTTTGCTACTTAACATGCCATCACAAACATTTTATTGACTCCAAAATGTCTGATTATTATGGTTTATGTTCTGTACAGAAGCAGCCCCTGACGTTTTTCCTTTGCTTTTCAACAGAGGTTTACTAGAAAAGGCAGTGTTAGGGAGGGCGTGGGACTTCCAGTATATCATGATTCTGAGCATTTATTCCATTTTCATTAGTTAACTGTGCTTTCTAAACAAACTCTCTGTCACATAACAAAGTGTAATGCACTTTTAATACATATTATCCTTTCATTTAGATTCTATTTACCCCAGTGTGCAACAATTGCAACCATCACTTAAAATGAGGTTTTCTTTCAGGAGGAGGAATATAAGAGGCTCTTTCCCATTCAGTCGGAATTAAACGGACCATAAAGTCAAGAAAAAATGGAAATGGAATTAGGCTGTGAAACACAACCTTCTTATGAACCCTTCTAATTCATTGCTTGTGGAGATCATTCTTATTTAACCAGAACCCAAGAGACAGCACTCCAGACACAGAATGTAAAGCTCCTTACTGTACACCTTGCTATACGTTATACTGTATAGAACTTATAACACCATTAGATTGCCAGTAGCTTGCTGTTGAAGCCAATAAGGACAGAAGATGTTTTCTGATGTTTGTTCCACTTGAGAAGCTTATTCTTGGTTTCTATTGATGCGGTCTGATGTATGGCAGCTATATCAGGAAATGTTCTATTCTCGGAGTTCTAAACTAAGGTTACTTGGGAAACTTCATGCATTTGTCTTACCATTTTATGTGATTATCTATAAAAATCATGTTTAATATTTTTAACAGAAATAGCTAGGCATCCTTCATCCACTGTAACATTCTTAATGCTCAAACCAAATATAAATCCATTAATTCTGACATACAAAGAAACAATATTCATTTAATCATTGATTTCTCTTTATGTTTACTGTTCATCAATGGAAATATATTTCTATAATGCAGTTATCTGTGAAATTCTACATGGTTTAGTCCACAGCTTCATTTGTTTAGTGTTCTGGACCAATAATATGTGTACCTGTCTTGTAATAACGTGGATGTGTGAAAATTAACTACTCTAAAACCTTCCTCACCTGGCACAGAGGTTATTTATCTAGGTCTTTCTAATTTGCCTTCCTTATTTTTATTCTTTTTCCTAACCAATGCCCATATTTTAGGAGGAGAAACCTTATTTATTCTAAGACAAAAATGTTACAGTTTACGGCTGAACAGATTGCTGGGCAATCATTCCTCCCTACTCTCAGAGGTTGCTACAGGAGTAGAGAACTGGTATCTGCAGAGTAAATGAGATGTTCACCACTTCAGTCAGACAACTAATTACTCTTATATTTGCACACCTATTGTGGTAAAATTCCTATTGATTTAAATCCAGCTAGATCTATTTCTGCTAGTTTTGCTATGGAATATATTTGAGGAAGGAGTGTGGAGTTTGGCAGAGGTCAGATCCATGGTTAGATGGAATTTTAGTCATGGATCCATATAAATCTTGGTAAGGCTTAACCCTTCCTTTGAGCAGTACAGAGTAAAGGACTGGTAATCAAAAGCAATACCCCCTGAATTTCTGGCCACTTGGAACTGAACCACATCTCTATAAACAACTGTGAATTCATTTGTAACTCTATAGGTTGGAATAATCAATATAAATGGCACCATGGCATTTAGTAACACACATGCAGCATTTTAGTGTGGAATAATTCAAGACAGCACTTGGCAAAGATCAACAGGCCCAATCTAACTAAATTTACCCATGCCAAAGGGGGTCTTTAATGAGATTTGGATGCCACATAATAACTTTTGCCAAAATAATGCTTCATCTACTGGCATTTCATACAAATCATAATGATTTCCCAAAGACATAAAAAAAATTATATCCTTGTGTTCAGCATTCTATTTTTTTCAATTGCTTGATAAAAAAAGAACCCCCCAGGACTTTTATTGAGAAATCCTTGTATTCTTACTTTATAAGTGGCAGCTAATAATACCAACCCTTCAATACTCCACTCACTTGAACACAACAAAAACCTCTGGGGAGATAATTTAAAAAAATTAATGACATGGAGCTACCACATAAAATTCTGAGTATCCTGAAAGGGTTTTTTGAAAGATATTTTTGATATATATCAGGCATTACAGTAAAATCTCTTTGGTGAATTAGAATTTTCCATCCTATCACACTGAGAGCCATACAACATGTAACAAAAAGGCATTATGCATGATTTGGTAGCCATTAGGAACTTGTATCTATCAATCACAAATGGGCTGAATACAACACACACACCAGGCACCTTTGGGGAACATAATGCTGTGAACTGTAGTTAGAGTGTAGCAGCACAGTTAATTTCTACTATTTTAGTGTTATATTCCCAGGCTGTCTTTAGACAATCATTCTTTAAAGGAAATTTAATTGTTTCAAATCCCTTCTGATTCTTGCCTGTACATGAAAGGACACACTGAAAATAAAAACAATTTCAGAATGACACAAAGCTACTGCTTACTGCTTTTATTCTGTGGCACTATTTTTGGCTTCTTATTTGAATATTATGTATTTAACTATTTTGTTTCTCTGCCAGACAAGGTACTTGAATAGGTAATTTAAG
>WEIT01039848.1:32314-114567 GCA_013389985.1 Dryoscopus gambensis
GGTAATTTAAGTTAGAAAGAAAACACATAGGAAGTATTTTTCAGATTATATAAGGATTGAAGGCATGGTGTCCTAATTTTTTTTCCTTAGGTTTTGCTAAAAGACCTTTCAATGCTAAAACACTGAAGGATCAGCTTTAGTGGAACTATTTTAAAGAATATTTATGTGGTAGGTCTGTTTATTGCATTTAAAATGNCATAAATAGTATTGTACCCTTTCACTTAAAAACCTTGATAATGAAATGTATAAATTGTTATAATCTTAACATCATAGACAACATACTTAGTCTTCACTCATTATTTTCTGAATGCTCTTAATCAAGGAATTCATTGATTTGGAAAACAAAATAAGGTGTATTATTGTTTTCATTTAGTAGCTAATATAATAGATTAATAGACTCCATTTTAAAGAAAATGCATCAGCTGTGGAGAATTTTTTTTTCCATTTCTGTCTCAGGAAAGTAGAGTTTGTTGTGCTAATGGCAGCATATTTTACATATGTCTATTAATCGAATATCCTTGCACGGATAAAGGAATATATTTGAAAAAAAAAAATAAAGTAGAGAAGATCTACTACTAGATGTATCAGAGTAAGATTTCATTTCCCAAAAGAAGGTGATCTTTTCTAATTCCCTGAAAAACTATTTAAATGAGGTCTCATTACCCTCAGTGATTGGTGCTCAAGGTGTGCTGCTAGGTTTGCTAACCTTCTGATTAAATCCCCAGAGATCCCTGACCTAGTTCTTCTGTGCTGACCACCTAAAATATGTTCTGATGCTTGCTGTTGTTAAGGTAGTCCCAGCACCAGTATAATTAGTGAGCCTTAAGCTATTTAGAGCTTGAAAAGACAAGAAACCATTCATATGGAAACTCACACCCTTGGTGTCTCTCCAAACGGAATCAACAATCATCGGGTGTGACCCTGGGAGCTTTTAAAATACCTTATAAGATTAACTTCTTATTTAACTCCCTTGCTTTAAAAAAAAAAAATTGAAATTTATAAGTATGAAAAATTATGTTGACAAAGCAGAGTTAGATGTTATTAACAATTCTGCAAAGAAAGGACATGAGAATAGTAATTGACAGCACTTTTTCAAATGCAATTATTCTTTAACTCTGTTGGGAACAAAAGATATTCAAATACTATGAAGATATTTGAATTTTGGTAGGTTTTATGTATGTTGGAAAGAAGCAGTAATCTCTGGCTAAATAAAGAAGTCCCTCTGGGCTTTGTTTTGAGCAATGTTGCTGAATGTTACAGAAAATTCAAGTCAAGTTATGGCTTGTGTATCAGTTTGATTTATAGAAACAAACAGTCATAGAAGGGTTTAGGTTTGAAGACTCCTTGAAGATCATCAAATTCCAACCCCCTGCCATAGGCAGGGACACCTTTACTAGACTAAATTGCTCAAAAACCCCATCCAGCCTGGCCTTGAACACTTCCAGGGATGGGGCATCCACAACTTCTCTGGGCAACCTGTTTAGACCAACTGTATAGACCAGTATTCTTAATATATATATATATAAAGAAACCTGTAAATCAGATGACTGCATACAGTATTTGTCATTTCGTAAGTCTTACTAGCTTTTCAAATTTCACGTCTACAAAATACAAAAAAGCACAGAAAACATCCAAACTGTTCCAGTCCTCTTCAGTTTCACACCCAGACTCTCATTTTTTTTCTGTCCTTGTAGTGGGGCTAAGAAGCCAAAGTCACTGACTCAGAAGGAAATGCTGACTAAATAATTTGCAAGGAGTCCTTTTTGCAAGGAAAAGACCAGCTGATCACTCAAGCTCTTCTCCACTGCTGCTCCATTACAGCAGAAGAGGCACACTGGGTTTTTGCAGTGCTTCACTCACTGATTTCTGTGTAAGATGTAAATAAATACAAGATTCCACTTATACAGAATATTTCACTTTATTCTAAACTATAAGTTATTTTACAAGAGGCTGGATATAATCCAAGTTCCTGTCCTGACTATTTGAGTGCTCTAACATAGCCCTGAATGTTCTTTATCCCTACTGGAAAAGACAAATAAATAAGCAAACGAAAAACTCTAAATAAGAAATGCTTCATACCTCACAGGACAGGACTTTCCACTATCACGGTAAAAAAAGAAGGAAACTACATTTCTGATGCTGCTAGAGTACTTAGGGCCCTAGCTAAATTGTTCTAGTTGGAGTCATTCTCTTAACTTAAAGTTGTTTTTTTTTTTTTAATCTTCCCACGGATAGTATTTACTGAATCCACTGCTTGCTGAAATAATTCAACTGTAGTGAGATGGGCATTGGATCAGTCTTACCATGAACAGATGTGTTATGGCTAGAGGGAAATTAATATAAGCAGCAAGAGATTGTAGTGAATCATAATTTCTCACTATATTCGGTTCAAGCTGTGTCCTGACGGATGTACAACACTTCCTAGCACTGTGTGCTCTGCCAGCAGCGCTGCAGAGCAAATCACAGGGACACAGTTTGGGGAATGCTAACTCAGCCTTTTCAAACTCCATCCCTTTGATACACTTGTCTGCCTAAATACAGCCATCCTGCTTTGATCAGGCTGCCAAAATAGCTGTGTCGTGACGCTTTTTCTTTATCTCAGCTCGGCTTCTGGACAGCAGATTTTAAGAGCATCTGCAGCTACAAAAAGACCTTAACCTTAATACAAGGACATTTCCCAACAAAATAAGTAAAAAATTCATAAAGATGCCATCTGGGTATTACAAAAGAATTAATTACTCAGATTTGAACATTAGATCCATTCACTCTTCAGAGAACTGTTATAGACCTAGATAAGGAGATCTCAATGGGTTAATCTTTCTAGGTATTATATTTACAGTCATATGGGTTTAAAATAGAAATAAATCATTTATCATCTTTATTCTGTTCTCCTCTGAGACCCTACTCTCGAAAATATTTGGGGCTTCCTTGGTTTAGATCAATATTCAGCATGTCGGCAAGCACAGAAACACAGAGACAAGCTATCCTGAAACACTTGTGTGTATATAGGTGGATACGCCTATAACTGACATATTGAATTTATATATAAATTAATTATTTTGTAAGCACATGAACTATAGAAGCATATTCTAACACACTAGCATGGCAAAAGGACATCCCTCTCGACAACACTAGGGCTCCATAACTCTAGCTTGTGCTCCTGGAAGAAAGAACAAACAGCTCCTAATCTTGGTGATGTTTTCCATCTTTTTCTGGAGAGAAAATGCCTCTGCATTCTGGACTTTAAGACAAATAACCCTGCTGTTGCTCACATCTTATAAGTTCTAGTTTTTCAAGGAACGTTTTTGGCCAAGAAAATAGTTAGAGGTGATCTTGTCCAGTCCCTCTTCTCAAGCAGGGCTACGTATAGCTGGGTGCCCAGGACTGTGTCCGGGGGGGGCTGTGGATCATCTCCAAGGATGGAGATTCCACAGCCTCTCTGGGCAGCCTCTGCCAGGGCTCAGCCATTCTCAGAGTGAAAAAGCATCTCCTGATATTCGCAGGGAGCCTCCCATGTTTCAGTTTGTGCCCATTGCCTCTGGTTCTGTCACTGAGCACCGCTAAAGCAGCCTGGCTCTGTCCTCTTTTCACCCTCTCTTTGGGTAGATATCTACATTGATGAGATCCTCATCGATTATTACAAACTTTAGTGAACTTTTAAGTCATTCATGTCTATTCTTAATAAGCTAAAATGGCTCTCTATGCTGCTGTGCTGAAGTGAAGCCTAGATTGTGACTACCCAGTTGTTAGTTATGTGCTACATGTAATCTCATCTGTTAAGAAAATGCACACCTCCTTTACCTAAACAAACATCTCCTCTGAATGTTTCTCACTTCATTATGAAGTCTCCCCTTTGGGATGATTATGCTGTTTGCGTGNCCACGGATAGTATTTACTGAATCCACTGCTTGCTGAAATAATTCAACTGTAGTGAGATGGGCATTGGATCAGTCTTACCATGAACAGATGTGTTATGGCTAGAGGGAAATTAATATAAGCAGCAAGAGATTGTAGTGAATCATAATTTCTCACTATATTCGGTTCAAGCTGTGTCCTGACGGNCGGATAGTATTTACTGAATCCACTGCTTGCTGAAATAATTCAACTGTAGTGAGATGGGCATTGGATCAGTCTTACCATGAACAGATGTGTTATGGCTAGAGGGAAATTAATATAAGCAGCAAGAGATTGTAGTGAATCATAATTTCTCACTATATTCGGTTCAAGCTGTGTCCTGACGGATGTACAACACTTCCTAGCACTGTGTGCTCTGCCAGCAGCGCTGCAGAGCAAATCACAGGGACACAGTTTGGGGAATGCTAACTCAGCCTTTTCAAACTCCATCCCTTTGATACACTTGTCTGCCTAAATACAGCCATCCTGCTTTGATCAGGCTGCCAAAATAGCTGTGTCGTGACGCTTTTTCTTTATCTCAGCTCGGCTTCTGGACAGCAGATTTTAAGAGCATCTGCAGCTACAAAAAGACCTTAACCTTAATACAAGGACATTTCCCAACAAAATAAGTAAAAAATTCATAAAGATGCCATCTGGGTATTACAAAAGAATTAATTACTCAGATTTGAACATTAGATCCATTCACTCTTCAGAGAACTGTTATAGACCTAGATAAGGAGATCTCAATGGGTTAATCTTTCTAGGTATTATATTTACAGTCATATGGGTTTAAAATAGAAATAAATCATTTATCATCTTTATTCTGTTCTCCTCTGAGACCCTACTCTCGAAAATATTTGGGGCTTCCTTGGTTTAGATCAATATTCAGCATGTCGGCAAGCACAGAAACACAGAGACAAGCTATCCTGAAACACTTGTGTGTATATAGGTGGATACGCCTATAACTGACATATTGAATTTATATATAAATTAATTATTTTGTAAGCACATGAACTATAGAAGCATATTCTAACACACTAGCATGGCAAAAGGACATCCCTCTCGACAACACTAGGGCTCCATAACTCTAGCTTGTGCTCCTGGAAGAAAGAACAAACAGCTCCTAATCTTGGTGATGTTTTCCATCTTTTTCTGGAGAGAAAATGCCTCTGCATTCTGGACTTTAAGACAAATAACCCTGCTGTTGCTCACATCTTATAAGTTCTAGTTTTTCAAGGAACGTTTTTGGCCAAGAAAATAGTTAGAGGTGATCTTGTCCAGTCCCTCTTCTCAAGCAGGGCTACGTATAGCTGGGTGCCCAGGACTGTGTCCGGGGGGGGCTGTGGATCATCTCCAAGGATGGAGATTCCACAGCCTCTCTGGGCAGCCTCTGCCAGGGCTCAGCCATTCTCAGAGTGAAAAAGCATCTCCTGATATTCGCAGGGAGCCTCCCATGTTTCAGTTTGTGCCCATTGCCTCTGGTTCTGTCACTGAGCACCGCTAAAGCAGCCTGGCTCTGTCCTCTTTTCACCCTCTCTTTGGGTAGATATCTACATTGATGAGATCCTCATCGATTATTACAAACTTTAGTGAACTTTTAAGTCATTCATGTCTATTCTTAATAAGCTAAAATGGCTCTCTATGCTGCTGTGCTGAAGTGAAGCCTAGATTGTGACTACCCAGTTGTTAGTTATGTGCTACATGTAATCTCATCTGTTAAGAAAATGCACACCTCCTTTACCTAAACAAACATCTCCTCTGAATGTTTCTCACTTCATTATGAAGTCTCCCCTTTGGGATGATTATGCTGTTTGCGTGGCTTGTATACCTTTAAAGGATCTTGACTTTATAAGAATTTTCATCAGGAACTGTGTGGAGTCAAAACATAGTGATTACTGAGAACTTCATTTTTTCCCTCCAAATCTTCAATTCTTGCAAATCCCTCAAAACGCGCATGTGTGTGTGTGTATTTGTGTATCAAATGCTGAGTGTGGTATCCATATCACTCTCCTCTAAAATTTCATTTGTTTTTTAGAGAGGCTTTATTTAATTTCTTGTTGCATAGTATCTGTTTTTTTGGTCATGCTCTGGATATATTTTTTTAGTTCTTAATAAGGCTAGAAATAGAAGTACTTATGTGTATGCACCTAAATTTTGCATAAAAATCCAGTCAATTAATGGGTGATGCTGTGTGCTCAAGAACTGAAAATCACTTGAGTGTGTATTGCACAACAGCAATCAAGGTATTCCCACAAATTTCTACAGTATATTTCACAGATAGGCTTCCTATTTGATCCATCTGATAACAGTCTGGTAGATATAATTAAACAGCTACAATTTTGAAGGAAAAAATAACCCCAAAGCCATTTTTAGCCTCCTGTGATGTACTTACTGTCCTTTAAAAATGGTTAATAAACTCTCTGTAATGTTGAACACTGCACAGTGGTTTTTCCAAGTGAAAGAGGCATCTTCCCCCACACCAGACTTTTATGCTAAATTTGCCACTTGAGGTTTTGGAAGAAATCCAGAACACTAACTTTTTAATCACTTGATTAATAAGTTCGTGTTCCTTTCACCTTCTTTTTTCCTTTGTCTTGAGCTTCCTGTCAAAGCTTATAATTTCCATTGATGGGAAGATTGCAATAATATCCACTTGGTTTTAATCAAAAAATAAAGTAATCTACATATGAAATGATGAAAGGCCCCATTACACACCAGAGCACAAGTAAACCACCTTGCTGAAATGGAAGAAATTATACTTTGCTATCGAAAGTTTCAATCTACTGAAAAGTGATTTGGTCTCCCTTGGGCAGTACTTACTCCTAACAGAAAAAGCAAAATTTTATATTTGGTTTTGCACTACTCCAGAAACAAGGCAGAAAAATTTATTCTGCTAAAGATTAGACAGAAATAAATACAGAAAATAGTTTTTCAGTGTTTTTATGGGTGGGTAAGTTATGAAGTTTGAGTGGGCTGGTTACTCTATTCTAAGTTTAGCCAGAATGCAACCCTTCTTTTCCTGATGGTTATTCAGAAACAAACCATAAAATTAGGAAAATAAAATTAAAGAAAAGCAAAGGAGGATTAAGCAACTGGAACTTATTACCTCACAGGGACCATCTGATGGAAATAAAAGGAAGAGTCTAAGCAGGGGCAAGGAACCTAATAAAAAAGCTAGTGATTTGGAAGATATTATTTCAAAATACTCATAGTTAAAAAACCAGGGTTCCGCTTATATTTAGGACAGCAAAATAATTTGGGATTTTCTGCAATAAAGAAAGCAGCAGTGAGTTTTAGTAGCAGTTTTTTCATTGCCTTTTAGGAAGTATTAGACAAAAGCCCTATAAATAATATGCTCTCCAGTAAATTGTACCACAGAAAAACATCTCCCTTCTTGTACAAGGGTCACTGAAAATCAATATAGTTCCTTCTAAAAAGCTCTCTACAATGTTTTAACACTTGTAGGTGATGGTTCAAGTTGTTATGGTTTATGGATAAGCAACACACAAGAATCACATACACACACAAAGCACTGAAAATAAATGTCTGGCAGCACTTCCAGAGGGATCTGACAAAAATAACTGTGGATCTTCCGATAGATGTTAATGTATTAACTCTGGGACAAGAGTTGTAGTTAAAAACAGTGCAAACAGGGGAGATCAGTTTTGATGGGAAATCCTAAACTGAGAGACTATTTGTGGTTTTAGATTCCCATGTATTGGGTTCAACACTGTCTCCCACAAAATTCCATATCCAAGCAGGGACGTTATGGCCTGAATGGGTTAACCACCATCTGGAGCAAAAACTTGATGATGCACCATCTCAAAAGTGAATGGTTGATGGGCTGCAGCCTACCCGGAGAACTGTAACAAAAGAGGGACCCTCCATGTCTGTCCTGGAAGCTGGCCTGCTTAAGGTCCTTATCAGTCACCTGGAGGATGGGAGTGAAGGCACTTCCCTCATGTTGACAAGCAAAACCAAGCTGGGGGAACCAGTCCACACATCCAACAGCAGGGCTGCCACCTGCAGGGAGCCAGGCTGGAGGAATGGGCCAAGAGGAACCTAATGAAATTTAACAAGGACAAATGCAAAGTCCTGCTGTAGGAAAAAAGGCAGGAAGAAAGAACCCCTTGCATCCATACAAGGTGGGGAACAGCTCATCTGGGAGGGCCCTGAGGCTCTGGGCCAGCAGCAAGTTCAGCCTGGCCTGGCAGCAGGGATGGCCAGCACATCCTGGGCTGTGGGATTGCACAGGGGTAGATCAAAGAGTGGGATTTTAGCCCTCTACTCAGCACTCACCTGGAGTACTGCATCCAAGTTTGGGCCTCCCAATAAAGTCACCAACAAACTGGGCTGAGTTCAACAGAGGGCCAAGCAGGACGCTCAGGGCTGAGCTGGGAGGCTGAGGAACCAGGGCTTGCTCAGCCTGGGAAGAGGCAATTCCAGGGGGACTGAAGAGCCACAGTACAGCCTCCCCACCTGTACTGACAGGGAGTCACTGAGCAGATGGAGACCTGCTCTTCACAGTGGTCCATGGCAGGGCAAGAGACAACAGGCATAAGTCAAAGCAGGAGAGGTTCAGACTGGACAGGAGAAATTGCTTCCCTGTGAGGACAGAGAGCCAGGGGAGCAGGCTGCCCAGAGAGCTCTGTCCTTGCAAGTTTTCAAGACCTAACTGGGTGAAGCCCTGAGCAGACTGGTCTGACCTCATACCTGACCCTGCTTGTTTAGCAGGTTGTACTTGAGCCCTCCAATCATTGCTTCCAACCTGAATTAGCCTGTACATCCGTGATCCTATATAGTAATAATTGTTATAAATGACCAACAATGCTAATACCTAAATTATAGAAAACACATTTCAATGTTTTTCTTTTCCTGTGCTACCCACGAAGGTGCATTATTGTAGACACAATAAACTAATGTTGTATCTATGCAGGGCATTTCACTGCTATGCATTTAATGTAATAATGTACATTACTAACTTCCTGCTTCTTTAAATAAAACAATTTGCCTGGCTAAAATCAAAGACTAACTTGTCTAACACCCTGATGAAGATGGTGAATGATGTCCTCTTACCTTGCTCATCCTGTGATAATTCATACTCTTTTGACCTAGTGGCAGAAATTTGCACTTCAGAGCATCTTCACAAATTGCTTTGCATACTTAATTCACTGAACTGACAGCAGTGTCTGAGGGTAATTTGCTCTGTCTTTGCTCTTGCTAGGAGGCCCTCAGCAGAAAGCCTCTCATCAGCTCCAGGGGTTCCTGTCTGTGACAGCCCAAATGGAAAAGAGAAACTATAATATGCTGTGAATGCATTTTATTTTGATATTACTTGTCTCATAATTAATTAGGAACACATGAACTCAAGATTAAAATGCTCATCCTGGGGAATCAAATCGAGCATGCTCAGCCTCTCATAGCCTATCACAAATTTAAATATTTGGAAAGGAGATTTCAAACTCTTGGCTGAGAACTGCTCTAGAATCTGCTCCTGTATAATACCCTAAAGTTCTATCCTATATTAACTAAAGCCCATTTTTTAGCTGCTTCATCTTTTGTCAAGTGGTAACATGAATAAAAGTTTAGAATCCCCTATTACAACAGCCCACATTTTGAGTACTGTTTGAAGACAGGCTCTTTGTCAATAACTAGATTTCTCCAAGTTGAATAAGCAATGTGCTTTTTTCCTATTTGTTCTCTAAAATCACAAGGCTGGCAACAAATGCCAGTCACATCTCCCTTTCATTAAGGCCTCCATCAAAATAAGCTTTGTATTCCCTAACTATTTCAACAGCTCTTTCTTGCACCTTCTCAAGCTCAAATTAATCTTCCTAAGATATGGTTGTTTAGAAAAATTCCTAGCACCTCAACTATATAGAGGCATCAACTACTGCTGAAGTCAGTATTAGACAAATTCTTCACAAAATATTTTGGCTGTCACTGATTGAGAAACATGGGACATTGTCATTGCTTCCTGTTTTAATAAAAACTCTGCCTTGGAGTATAACACAATATTTGGAGGAGGAGATTTTCTATTATCTTTTTAATAAAAATTGGCAGTGCAACAGTTATGTAAGTGGGAGTACTTGTGCTCCAATATTGCTAATATGTGTTTTGATTAAATTGTTATTGCCTCAGTATCAATGTTGCCTGCTCTCATTGACAGGCAATCCTGTTGATTGGTGTTATATTTACATCTATATTTTAATACATATTAAAAACAAATCCTCAGTATCTGTGTCAGAAGAATGCTTGTAATGAGAAGGATAAAACTGAAAGGACTTTTCTGACTGTTTAGATTGACATGGTGAACAGAGAGCTTTGCTGATAGACAAGAACAGGGGATTTTTTTCCTCTTCCTTTTTTTTTTTAAATTTTTAAATAGCCGTAACAGAACTCGTCTGTTCCTGGCTTTAGAGTGCAGATGAACTCTAAGAAGTAAGTTTGTAAAATTGTTATCATGGGGCTTTATGTTCATTCTCCCAGTGACTCAAGAGTACACTTACTCAGTTAGCAAGTTTTAAAAAGGAGAAAAAGTGGGAAAAGGGTTTTAACTGCAAGTTTTGAATGCATCCTGAGATGTAAAAGTCAAGCTGAAATCTACTGTGTATTACCACTAGCAATAAGGATTCTGTAACTGCAAATAAATTAGTGTTGCTGCTATCTGATCTAGTGATTCATTCAGCCGTGTCAGATGTTTGTTGGTTCTGCAGGGCAAACAAGTGTTTGTTTTTCTCTGCAGGTGGTGGCCACGATTAACGCAGTGCAAGATGAGAGATGCCAATAGCTTACTTGGAATTCTTGCATGGAAATAAGATATTTGTTTTGTTCAGACATCGTTAGCTACCTGTTTCCCATCCGAAATTACAGCCTCCTCCAAATCAAAAATATCCACACTCTGCAACCTACACCTTCATCCATCACTTTTTGCAGACCATTAGCCAAACTGCTTTTTGCCATGTGTTTTTTCCCCCAATATTGATCTTTCTTTCTAACTTAAACAGAAGATGATAATTCAGAAGCAATATCAAATAGCAAATATTTCTTTCCAACATTTTTATTTCTCATCCTGTTGCATATCACAGCTTTTTCTCCTCTCCCCTTTTCCTCTCAGCCACAAAATCTGTATGTACTTTTACTACCTCTACTAATCTTAAAAAAAAAAAAAAAAAACAGAAAAAAAAGTGAAACATACTCCCATTTCTCACAGGTTAAATATTAGTGTAGATTTCTGCCTTTGACTTCGAAGAAATGTTTTCTTGAACATGTTTTCTGAACAACCACTTTTCAAAACAAGCACCCTGTAATACATGGGGTAACCTATGCAAAATATCTCGACTAGAGGAAGAAATGTCTCAGACATGGCCGTGAAATGAAGAAAGACTTCCGCATCATTTCTTAAAATGCTCTCCAAGGCCAACCTGTCCTATTTCACATGAGACAAGCAGTGATCCACTAGGAACAATTCTCCTGATGACATAACAATTTAGTAGTAAAGAAGAAAGGCAATGTGAGAAGACATGAGTCTTTTGTTATACAAAAGAATATCACCACAATATTTTCATGATTAAAATCAGGGAGAAAAAAATTGAAGACTAACTTTGTGTCACAGCTGGGAACCACAGGATTTCTTTGCATACTGGAAGAGTTGTCTGAGAAAACTGGGAATAAAAAATAGGGATATTTGGAAATATCCCTTTAAAAAGTCACGACTCTACTTAATGAGGAGTGGTGATTCTTGCCTGCAAATATTTGACTATATAGTGTTAATTTAACAAGCCATCATTCTGGTCTCTCTAACACAAGCGATACTCTGTGATCTGTTAAATGATCCCCAATATTTATGTCACAGTTGATTTAACAGGAAATGTGCTACTTCCTGGGATATCCTGCATGCACACACTTCAATAGCACAGCACAATGCAATCTCAGAGATTACTCTGCAGCCATTGATTATGTGGAAAATAACTGAGGGTCATACTTGACACCTACTGCCTTTGCACTATTTTGGGGAGGAAACGAGCCTGTGAGCCAAGAGGAAACATTTCTCTACTGTTCAGGCTGGCATGCCACGTGTGATATCTGATGTGGAAATATTAATTACTTTAGTCTTTTCTTGAAAATCTACTCTAACAGTAAATATGAAACAGAAAAATATGTTTAGTAGCTTTAGTTAAGATGGTTTTATCCTATGCTCTTCAAGTTTTTGTACTCCCTGCCACAGAGCTGTGGCTCTCAAAACTTCTCCAGGACTACAGGACATCACTCAACACATCATCTGCTCCATTTGGTGACTAACTACAAGCCCTTCTCTTGGAAAACCTGATGTTTTTAAAGGCATTTCTGTCTGTGATGTTTGTTTCTAAATTCTCCACGCCAAGTTCCTCCAGTATCTTATTCAAATGACTTTCCATATTCTTCCTCTGATATACAGTGGGAACTCTGCTAGATCTTTTTCCTTGTTTCCTTTCCTCTTCTGTTTGTCCCTATTTTTTTCTCCAGGATTTAAATTAAAAAAAAGCAATGACGGGTAACTTTAGGGTTTCTTTCACCTCTAAAATACCTGTCCAAACAGTAGCTTGGTCTGACACCTCCACCACATTAACCTGACAAAGAACTGAATTCCTACTTGCTCCTTCCATTCCCCTGTCTTCCTTTGGTGATCAAATTAAATTTCATTATGTTCTCTGGTGCACACTCTTATTACCTGGTTCTCCTTTCTGAACTTAGATCCAAACTGAAGGGAACGTGAAATTACTTGGAATCATTTTCAAGTACCTATATCACTGCTAGTCATCTAAAGTCCCCTTATGCTCTGTAGAAAGAGAACCAAGCGTGCTCATGCAGCATTTCAGAAAGCTGCTTTGGGTGTCTTCCTTAGGACAAATTAAATGCAACACAAAGTATCTAACTCATATGCCTTTACTCTATTGAATCTCACTGTGTTTTGCCTGTTCTTTATGCACATAGTTTAAATAGCTATTTAGATTTTTGCTGTTACACATCTTAACAATGCAATTATTTTCCAATGTGACCTTGACAATGTAGAACTGATCTTTTGTGAAGACGCAAGGTAATCTTCCTGCCTCATTTCTTTAAACTGACAGAGTTACAGTTAAAAGTTTTTAGCTTTTTTAACCCTAAATTATTTGCTGAATCAATCCAGCTACATCTAGCATCTTTAATATGCTGCCTATGGGGTCACATTAGCTTTTAGAGGTTTGTTTTTTTTTTTTATTATTTAGTATTTCTCTGGTATTAAATATGCAAGAAAAAAACCTTCTTATAAACTCCTTCAGTCTAATATCAGTGTCATGCATATGGAACAATCTTCAGTGGCTGAAATTCTTTTCTTGATTCTGTGATTTATTCAGCCCCTACTTATGCACATTAAAAATGCTTTTTGAAAGCGATCATCTTTAATATAGATACATATAAAGCCTCTTGAGTTGTGTCTACACTTCATAACTATTAATAATTATTTTGATTACAAAACCCTGATGGATCTATAAAAAGTGTAACATCTACTGAATGTCGCTTTACTGTAATGATTAAAAAAATTTAGAGTTCAGTCCTATAACATACTGAGAATCATGAAAAGTCAAATAGGAGTTAATCAATTCCCTGCTATAACAATCTTGAAATTAACAACTTCAAACTTTACCTGAAGCATTTTGCATGCCCTCTTACCCCCCTGAAATTGATGAGTGCACTGTTTGGTACGAGGTTACTTCTCAAATCAAGTGCTCACATTCACAGTGGAGACACAAAACCTAATGGGATACCAAAAATTGTCCTGATTTAGTGATTTAGGAGAATAAATAATAGTGCTAAAGGGGGCTTTATGAAAACACACTGAAGCGCTCCCTATCACTCATGTATATCCACTTAAAAACAGTACGAAACAGCCGCGTATATTCACTGTGAAAAAAGTCTAGGGAGAGAAAAAGATGCAGGAAAAAGTTATAATCTTAGGTCCTGAAACTTCCCATAGAAATGAATGTTTTGCTTCTATACCTCCCAGCTAAATTTATATGGAATGGGAGGAAAATGTGCCCTGCAGATGTGTCAGTGCTCTCAGTATGAGCAAAAATGTACAATTCTGTAGTATGACAGCAGTTATCAACTTGTATGGGTTTTGTCCATTCTGGCACCACCTAAAGAGAGAAACATGACTGAAAAATAAACTGCTCTTTATTTCACCCCTTGGTCCACGCATCCTGGACTTAATCCAAGTGATTTTAGGAAAGAGTCAGAATTTTCAGTGCAAACAAGCTTCTGGAATGGTTTTCCTTTTGGAGAATAGAATTGTAAAGTTAAGAGAGAACAAAAATGATCTAAGAATACTCCTGTAAAATCCAGGAATTCCATATTAGGCCCATATGAATGAGCCTACAATTAGGAAAAGAAAAAAAAGTTCCTTTACCTATAAGGTTGGGTTCCAATGAATATTATTTTTAAAATCTCTTACTGATTACTACAGAAACCTGTTGCATTATTTTTAATAAACACCTCAGGGCTTTTCCATATAAACCAAGGTATACACACATAGTGCTACTGGTTACTATTACATAGTGGAGAAAAAATACTGGATCATTAAATCTTTAAACATGAAAAAACTCGGTCTTTCATTCAAATAGAGGCATGAAATCTCCAATTAAACAAGACCAGTCACCTCCTAGGTTTTAATTTTTGTTCAGCTTGTGTTTGCCTCTAACTCAATCCTGACTTTTGGTGCCTATTTGGAAAACACCTACTAAAACATTGCCTAGAGTAAAAAACTGGAGCCTCTGGGGAGTTACTAGAGCAGGAGTTGGCTTTGTCAGTCCTCTCAAAGGACCCCATTAGTCCCGGAGAGGCAGGTTAAACAGCTGCAACACCCCGCAGAGGCCTTTCCTGGGAGGCAGTGCCCAGCTGCTCGTGTGCACCTTGGTACAGAGAAGCCTCCTCGGGGGTCGACAGATGCAGAAGGGTCTGTGCTCTGCTCGGGACATTGTCCCATGCCCCCACACTCAGAGGGGAGGTATTGTCTTAAACACTGCCTTATTTGCCTTAAATACTGGAGCAGGACTGCCTGCAGCCCTTGCACCCTCTGCCTGCCATCACCCACCCAGTGCACTTGTCATGGGAGGGCCTGCGTCCAGCCTCCAGCCGCTCTCCAGTGGGAAAAATGATGGGGTTTCCCTCCAAATTCTCACTGCTGTTGCTCTTGTGCCTAAGGGGGCTTTTGGAGGGCACGTGCAGGGCCCCTCTCCTGCCTCGTGGGCAGGTGTGAGGCTGTCAGGTGCAGGAATCTGCCTGTTGAGCACCAGCCCTGGGCCAGGGATGGGTGAGGAGGCTGGAGGGGAACTGATTGCTCATCTCCAGGTAAAACTAAAACAATTTATTATTAAAAGAGTCTGACTCGCTGTTCGAAGTAAATTAGTGGCTGTTTAAACACAAGACCTGGAGATCACAACTCCCAGCCCTGTTTTCTGAAAGCACAAGTCTAACTTACAGTAAGGATTAAAAAAACATTCTTTAAGATATATTTTGTCAATATGATGATCCCATATGCATCAGAAATGTACATGTGACAAACTTGGAGAGTGAGAGGGGAAGAATTTGGAACAAAATTAATAGGAATATTCAGGAGGTAGAAAAGTCTAAATAATCCGCATGCAGCTGGATTCATGCTATGTTTTCCTAAAAAGACACATCTACCTTGACTGAGGGGAAATTTGTATTGCTTTAGAGTTTTTTACCTATTTAGAAAAAAAAAAGTATTTTAAACTGAAATAAAATTATGTGTCAAGGTTTTAAACCACATGCAGAGATGATTGTGAGGGGCAGGTGATGAAAACTGCAATCACTGTAAGTGGCATATAACAGGACCTGAAGTTCCATGAATAGACAAGAAATTGCTGTCTCTCTCTTATATACCTGCTTATCCTCTTCTTGTACCCTGCAAGGCTGTCTCAGGAATATCTGAGTCACACTGGACCACCAGTAGTCCATGAAAACCCGTGACTGCAGCTGAGACTGGGCTGTGGTCAGTGAATCCTGGATCTGGGTAACATTTCAGGCTGCAGAGAAGTTACAGAATTGGTTTCCTCAGAGATCACTGCTCTGTGCTGCTGCTTATTCTCTGGCTTTTCTTATTTGGCCTAGAGACACATTTCTGTAGTTTATGCAAAGCAGAAATCAATGAAACACACCCTTCTCCAATCACAGTTTAGTCTCATTTGGGTTTTCTTCCCTGCTGCAATGTATTTTACTTTTGTTTATAACAGAAACAAGGCAAAAAAAATCCCAAAATAAATATATGGAAAAATCCCCTTGGTCTTTGGAAAAATTTCTTTGAGATTATATATTGCCTCATGCACTAATATATACAGTTCAAAGGAAAATAATGGGTGCATTGTCTCAACAAGACAAATTTAAACATTTAAATCATTGACGTGTACTAACATACACACACAAGAACAGTCATCCTGGTTAGTTAAAAGACACAATAATATTTCCCAACAATACTAACAATACTGAACTTCTAAAGGTGATGGTGAAAGAGAGCCAGCTAGCAAAGATGATTAAAAGAACGTGTACAGGTGGCAATGGCAGATGTAGGTGGAAAGTGTCAGAAGGAGGCAGTCAGGAATATTTTGAAAAGGTGCACTCTACCTGTGTAGCCCAGTGAATTGTCGCCGTTATCAGAGGTGGGGAGTGGTGTCCCGCTGTCGTTCCCCCTCTCTAGGTCTTCGGAGTCTGTCGGAAACAACACCAGAGCTGCTGATGGGGTCACAGGAGTAACAGTAGTTGCCATTTTGATCACAACACGTCCAGACACAATTAAATCCACACATGACAGCAAGAGCCACAGTGCCAGCACACGGCACACCTCGTCCTTCCCCCGCCTGCTTGGCGGAGCCCGGAGAGACACGGCCGGGAGCATTGTCCAGGGTCCCCAAAAAGCTGCCTGCTGTCCCCCTCTGCCCACTCCCAGTGTCGCTCTGCAGCCCGCCAGGCACAGTGGCCACCCTGCTAAGCAGCCAGCGCAGGCTGCGGGGAGCATATGGGGACGGGAGGGCAGGGGAGCTGAATGCTAGCATTGCTAATTTTCCACCTTATTGTTAATCAAAGCTATTGACTGTGATCACTCCCCATCATCGCTTCATCTCCTGGCAATTACAGACTCAGGGGACTTCACCTCTTTGTGGGGAGGAGGCGGGGGGACGACTGTGGCTTGGCGAGCACGGAGGGGGGCTGCTCCACCTCTGCTGGGAGATGGGGCAGGGGAAAGGGGTAGAACCCGTCCATGAAAAGGCAACAGTTTAGCATCACGCGGAGTTAGATGCGCTTTCTGCTAAAAGATCCTTGCAAGGAATCACTCCATTTTAATGTCACATTGGAAAAAGGAAAAAAGAGAAGGCAGCTGGTCAGCTAAACACATAAATGAACACATGTTTTAAGACCTCAAGATAAACTGCTGATGAAAACAACACAAAGCACCATGAAGATAACTCATAATAATGAAGTCAATCACTCGAAACAAGTAAAATAAAATCCCAGTTGCTCTGAAAACAAAACAACACAACCCAAAGGAATTTGTTACCAGTACCGCTAGATCTTTTTACTCTTAGTATAAAACTGTTTATTAAACTAAAATACTATTTTAGTTTACTTTTGATAGTGCACTGTCCAACAGATAATACCTAAAAAGAAGCATTCATATTTTGTTCAGAAGAAAACTGCAAGAAGCAAGTGTCTGCAAAAATAAAACTGCCACAACAATAGGCTGCTTATTTCCTTTTTTCTCTGTTGACAGGTGTCAGATAATTTATTAATTATTGCAAAGACATGTTTTACTCTCTCAGCCATATTCTGGACTTCTATAATGACTGAAAATAACTGTTCATTTTCAACAAAACCCATATGCTCCTAAAAATGACTCTGAACTTTCACAAAACACCTAAAGCAACTGTGTATGAAACTAAACTAGAAAAAGAAAAACATGAGTGGATTTTTTTCCTTCATTCTTAATTTTACTAGCTCAGTCACTTTCATTTTTAAAATGCAATGCCAAACATTCATTTTCTCCGTTTGTTTTCTAAACAATCTTAGAGACAATACCTTTACAAATTAAAATCTTTTTAATGAGTTACAAAGGAAAAACATTAAGAAAACCAAAATCCTCAAGACCAACCGACTCAAGGGGACTTATTGGAAAAAAATATTTCTTTAGAAAATTCCATTAAAGGATTGATAGCATGTCTTTCAAAATACTGTCATGCAAATTAAGAAAATAAAAGACCAAACAACAAAAAGCAGCCAAACACCAAGATGATGTTTCATCTTGGCAGATGAAAGAAGTGAAATATGTTCGTTTATTGGCCCATTCATCTTTGCTGGCTCACTAATGGCCAATGTCACGTACATCTTTAAAATCTGCTCTGAAAATGGCTGTAGATTGACTGGATCAACACTCCGCTTCTCCAGATTGCTCACTCATTTGCATTCAGGGGTTGATTGGGTCAAAGTTTTAAATTACTGCAGTAAAGGACAGAAGGACGGGACTTTTTATTAATTTAAGTGGCAGAGGCTGTGCCTACCATTTTTAGTGCAAAGGTTTATAATCGACTACAGAGAGCCCAGACCAAATTTAACCAATGAACCTGCTGACCATCATTTTGAGAGATTGATTGCATTCTAGGAGATTTAACCACACAGTACTCAAAATGATGGAGGAGCAAGAAGATGCACTGAAAACTACTGGAAGTATTCTGTGTGTCACTGTAACGTTTGGTGTCACGTGCAAAATATAATTGCACAATGACTTGGAATTTTTACCCAAGATAGCCCCTCAAAAACGGTATTCCAAGAAATGGGCCATCCTCCCCATAGCACCTCACAACCAGCCAATGCTAATGCCCCCTAGCAAAGCTCACTTAGGAGTTTTAGCAGGATCTGTCTCCAATTCAGAAAGGCTGTGCATTCAATAGTGCCAACAGGCCAGGAGAGCAGCAGCTTTAAAAACCAGGCTACAACTACTTGCAGCGATTTAGGCTTGCAAATCTTGGCTTCAGTCACCCAGTGGAGGTAAATGAGGGAATTAGTCTCTTTTTGACACTACTGATACTTACATGATATCTGTTAGTGACAAAGCACTTGTTATTTACAATCTAAAACTATACGGACATTGTTCACTATCTCATTCTTTGAGAAATGCTACTTTTCCACCTGAAAGTGATTTTCCACATTGAAAATGATGTTCAGCTAATGTTAAATTATGGTCTCTGGCTGGAAATGACTCACTAATGATGAATTCTACCCATTTGAACAATAAGTGCTACATTTTGGGCTGTTGCCCTCTGTGCTGGGCTGAATTTAATTTCAGCTCTGTCACAAGTTCCAGCTTTGCATGGGAGTCCCTGTAAAAACTTAACACAGGTAAGTAGTGTTGACTTAAATAACACATTTCACTGTGGGACTGCTGTGAAGGCACTCTGTTGAATGGCTGGTAAAAGTCCTGAATGTTAAGACAGGATGTATTTCTTATAACTACCATGCTGTAGGATCAGGCAATTTTCCACTTGGCTCTCTTAAATATAATAAACAATTCCACATCATTACACTTTTTGAACTAGTAACAATGCCAAAAAATGTGAAGCAAATGAGCTATAAACCCAAGAACAATTCACCTGATGTATGGAGAACTTACAGTTCAGCCTGAGTCAAAGCAGAGGCTGAACGTGGTGCCTCATCCCTCAAAGAAATGTCCTAACCGGTCCTTGAGACGTTTCACAGAAGTGACAGAGAGAGACGTCGTTTAAAAAACCTCTCCAATATGCCTGGACATCTTGGTTGAATTTCTGTATCAGACAGGAAATATTTAAACCAAGGTTTCTGTTTCGTCTTAGTTGCTCAAAAGAAAAGGAGCCCATTTTCATGGAAACAAAACCTGAGCTTTAAAAAGATGCCTAGGCAGCAACTGCTTGATTCATTACATAAACCCCCCCCAAATAACAAAAACAACTAAATAAACCCCAAAAACCAAAACAGTACACCCCTCCACCAAAAAAATCCAACAGAAAAAAAACTTTTACCTATAAGTACGCAAAATGTCAGGAAGAAGTGAAAAGGAGTTTCCCTCTTTTTTTTTTCCTTTTTTATTTTTTAATATAGTCACAAAAGAATTTATCTGAGAAGAGGAAGTTGCAAAATGAAGCCTTGACTACCAATGAGGAAATAAGGATCAAGCCACCCCTTATAACTGATATTACAGTTTTTATTCACAGGAGCACTTGAGACACTCCTCATTTGAGAGCGGGAACACTGTCATCATGATGAAAAAATCTCATTCCCTCTCTCCACAGAAATTTCCAGAGCCACCATTCATTAAGCTGGGCAAGACATTGAAGAAACAAATAAACAAACAGAAAAACCCAACAAAAAAATCCAACAAACATCTACTTGGACTTGATAGAAGAGTGTTAAGTTTACCAGCATTGAGTGCTCCAGCTTTTTGGTGGAATGTTTTCAGGCTTAGTCAGCCCAAGCACACATGACCCCTTCAAAGCATAAAGAGGATTTTGCATAATCACACAGGGTCAGAACAATTTTAGGTGCCAGTGAAAGTTGGAGAGCACAGAAGATTTACATGAATGCAGGGAGATTTTTCCAATGAAATATCTCCTGAATCTCTAAGTTCTTCCATTTTGTCGGATGGCTGCACCATTCATGCTTTAATTTACATATCTTTAGCTCTTCAAAATTATCAGAAAATCCAAAATGTAAATATTTACTATTGTTATTCATTCTCTTGGCTCCAAGAAGACCTCAAACCAGACAGACACATTATTTTCACAGCTACTTACATTCAAGTGCATTTTACAATCCTAACCTCAAAAATTATATTAAACGTGCTTTTAACCATGGCTCTGCTCTCCACAGAAAAGTCACCAGTGACTTTTTTTTCCCACTGGTAAGAGAAAGCGATGCCATCAGTTACTGCTTCTTTTGAACCAGGAGATATATCTGGATGACACATTTTATTGATGATGCATCCTTAAAAATCCCCAGATGATTCAGTATTGATGCCCTGGCCCAGCCTCCTGGTGGACATAAAGAAAAATTGAAAAGACCTAAACAGACACAACTTCTTACTGCTGTAGGAATCTCACATGTCTGACTTTCTGCACTGGTCTTTGTTTATCTGAAATTAAAGTCACCTACTGAAAAATGTCTGACTATAAAATTACTAACTGTTACCATATTTAATTCCAAAATTTATGACTTCATTATTTCTTGTTATGTTTCTCTAAATTTCATTATCATCATCAGCTTGGTGGCACAAAACTGGGAGGAAACAGCATGAACAGCATTTTGCAAATGAGCATTAATAAAAGATTAGGATGAAGCAAATGAATATAAACTACTATCAATATTAGAATTGTGTTCTACAAATTGGATCAATTCCCATTGATTCCTTTCCAGTGATCTAGACGACTTCAGGAAGAGACATCAGAAAAAAAGCCCAACTGGGACTGCATCAAACCACAGCCTAAGCTGAGGAACTAAATCAGTAGCCAAGTTTTTTTTTGCAGTATTTTGATTTCTTCTAGGTTTTCTTTGGAGTTACAGAAGAAATACACTGTAATATGTCTTGAGAAATATTTAATTTATTCCTATTTCTTCACTTGGTTATGCATAATGACAAAACAGTTGATGTTATCAGGGTATAAGTAAGTAAGGGCAGTACCTAAAGGAGATCTACTGATAAAAGTCAAATCATTAAACCCATGAGAAGCAGCTTTTGTACAGGGAAGTAGTATCTAACATTATATGTTTATTTAGAAAAATACAGACAAGCTTTCAAGAATGTAGACCTATTCTTCAGACCTGGAACAAAAAGGAAAAACTTCAGGCTAAGTGCAGAATTAGGAATAATTAGGCCACCTTTAGACTATCACAGCTTGGAGAGCACTCACAGGTCTGTATCAGAAACCTGTATAGCACAAGCCTGGTTATTCTGATGAATGTCCTTACCAATATTTCATAACAGCTCAAAGGAAGTATTCTTTTCCGTGAGACTTAATTCAACATCTTACTAGAGACTTTCACATTCAGCCAGCTAACTTGTTTAAATTGGATAACTTAGGGAGTTATAAACACTTTCATCAACTAAGAATCTCCACAAGTAATAAGTAGTTCTTCATTAAAAATTTACACTGCTCAGCTGCCTCATTTTAGAAGTTAGGAAAGATTCAAGCTAAGGGGAAAAGGCAAGAATTTGCTCTCATAATGTCCTTAATGTGAGGATCTGGCTCAAGTAAATTATAAATAAATCCACAAGGATGTTTTTTTATTAATAGCTTGTACAAGTGTGTTCTAGCAATTCAATAAGTATTCTAAAAAATAAATGTACACTTACGCACAAGTACAGAAATATTATTCATTACACTCAAACCCCATTATTCCTATGAGAAAAGAAGATTTTGTAGTGTAAAAAAAACCTCTCGGAAATGGATTTTTCTAAAACAAGGAAAAATAAAGCATTTATTTACTGGTTTGAGTATCTTTTTTTCTGTGCTTGTCTTCAAAGAACAGTGCATGACTGAAATCCTGACTAAAGCTCAGTAGTGGATGCTATTTAAAAACCTTTCCTTCCCTTTATTTTCACAATTCATTCCATAACAGCCTTTAACTCAGGAAAAAAAAGTAAATGAGTGAGGACTCTATCGTGCATAAGCATGAAACAACCTTGTTGTATCTTTGCAATCGATTTATTTATTTATGCAGTAGGTAATAAACAAAGGTGTTGAGCAGCTTCAACACAGATCCAGCAAATATATTTTACTGAGTAGCAGAACCATAAGCTGAAGTCTCACGTGGGATCAGTCACCCTATGAATCCAATTACACAGAAACATTTCTGACTGAACACCTAAATTCTCAAAATTTGGCATTTGGCAGAGAGCACAACAAACTTTTCCTGCAAGACTTTGCTGCTGCCAAACCTGCCTATCATCCTCTCTCCACCTGCCCTTGCTCCTCGACTTCTCCTGGCTGTTCCTTGCACTTCTTGGGCTGTCCCTTGTAGCGCTCTCTCCTCTCTGGCATCTGCTCCCATTTCTTTCCCTGCCAGATAAACCCGAAGGAAACAGCCACTCAGGTTAATTAAATGGTGCTGGAAGTGAGTTAACAGGTGGTGGCCCCAGCTGCTTTAGTTGCAGAGGTAGATAAGAGACCCATCAGTAGCCTGTGCAAGGCGCTATGATTAATTAGGACAAGAAGCTTTTTTTCTGGGGAGAGAGAACCAGATTTATAACAGAACTTTCTACTGCAAGGTAACAAACTATGTTTCTTCAGAAAATGTGGAAATAAATTACTTCTTTTGAAGTGCTCACCAGTCATATGTTCAACATGGCGTATGCATAAGACCTACTTGGCACAGATTTCTTCATATCAGTATTTTGTATTTTCTCTATACTGCAAACTATGAGTTTTAACTTGCTTCGGGAAATGTTCTCTCCCTTAGAAGACCTCTTATTTTGTTTTCTTCCAAGTAAACTTACATGTTTGTCAAGAAAGTTCTGATTGCTGTGGGAACAACTATCAAGACGTTTAAATAATAGCAACTAAAACCATGTACAGCTGAAGAACTGGTTATGCAAGCTTCCCATGCAATCCTCCAACTCTACTGGACTTCTTGCTGTAAACCCTTAACTACTGAATTAAACTCTCTGAGACTACACCCAGTCCTCCAGATATTAAGTCCTGGAACTCCTCTTCCATGGCTTCAGCCCTGCCAGTATGTTTTGAGGCTGAATTATACAGCTGCTTTACAAGTAGCTGCCCCAAAATAGCAGCAGAGAACTGGATTCACTTGCTCTTTGCTGTAGAGCTGGAACACAGCAAGAAACCCACCATGCTTAATTACCCCTTATTTTTTTCAGCTGAGTGGTGAACTTTGGGAAGGTGATGAATTTCCCTCATCAATGACAATTACAGACAAGGAAAACGCAGGAACTAATTCAGCATATCAGCAGCCTTGCAGTGACATGATTTGAAATTAGAACTACCATAGACATGAATATTGAAGGAGATGTACACAATCCAAGAGCTGAGAACGTCTTTTCTCATTCTCTTGCTTTTCTCAATATGCAAAGTCATCCTCTGAGTTGTCAGAGATATATCTGCAACACAGCTGTGTCATTTGCATTTTGCCAGTCTATCTGCAGAGCTCAGCACGAAGAATAATATTAAATCAATGTATGTCAATGCTTGCTTAAGGAAAGAATAGACATGCTTGCACAAATACACTGTCCAGCAAGGCAATGCACTGGCACACTAACTCAGCCTATTAAAACAGATATTTAAGCAAGAAAGTCTCTATGATATCACAAAAATCACAGGTTATTTTCCTTCAGAAGACACTCTTATCTATTCTGGTTTGGTTTGACTCCCCCTCCTTTTAAAAGGGCAACTTTTTAAACAATTTTGCTGTTTCCAACACGTTTTCTATCTTCCAACAGTGACTTTAGACACATTGTGGTTGCTGATACCCTTAGCATATGGATTTCTTAGAGGAAATATGTCCAGTTGTTGCTCTTTTGTGCTTTCCCTTCCTTTTTGCCTCCCACAATCCCAGCTCTTTGGCTATGACATAGAAGCCAGCAGACAGGACAGGTTTTAAGGGCCCTGTGCTTCCATACTTAAAGCCAGTCAAATTATATTTACCTTGACTTCTGTACAAAGCAAAAACTTGCTATAGCCTATGGAGTGATTCAAGGATTAAAAAAATGTTTAACCCTATTGTAGTTGACAATTAAAATCATTGTGATATGCCAGGAAAGTAATTTGGTAGGAAATGTACAGGGATGATTTTGAAGTGAAGTGAAAAGCTGATTGAAAGGTAAACAGACATTCACACTGACTTATAAAAAGGCATGGAGTTGAAAAACATGCCATATCAATCAGTACTTCTCTACAAGGATAAATTTACAGCAAGCTACAAGCATCATCAAACCAGCCATACGTATGCATACAACATGGTAGTCAGGCAAGACTCTCCAGAATCCCCTTTTCTATTCACCTTCCAAATGTATTAAATGAAACTCACTTGCAACAATACTTTTTTTTTTTTTTTTTAAATCCAAAGATTTTTTAAAAATTGTCTTCATTTATTCTTACTAAGTAGAGGTAAGGTCTTCAGGGAAGTGTTTTCCTTTTATTATTTGATCACAAGCATTCTCTCTATAAAGTTCTTCTGAAGAACTTCTGCTTTTTGTGGCGTAATGAAATGCATTTCACAAAGAAGGTTTTTGAGTTTTTGCCTTGGAGAGAAGCCATACAACAGGTGTTCCTGCTTGCTTTGTTTACCTGAGCTGACTATTCACTGCTCAAAATCATATCCTTAAGAAAACAAATGATGGAGCATGTAAGCATTTGCCTGGAAAATTTGATATTAGGCTTGAAGCCCTTTCTTGTTAAAGCAGCAAAATGCTCCCATTGACTGTACGCAGGGTTCTGTTAGCACAGCTGTGAATACTTCAGGGAAGTGGGAGAAAGAGCCACAAATAAAGAATTAGCAATTACTATCTAGCTCATAATGAAACATACAGATATGTCCCAATCAACTTAATAATTCTCAGTCTGAACTGGGAAAGATAAAATAGTGGTAAGTTAATTTAATAGTTCCTAATGGTTCTTTAGCATCTTCCAGCTGGGAATCTCATTTCTCAGTGTGATTAATGTCAGCTTCAAAAGAAAGCACAAGGTCAAAAATTACTCCAAGTTTATGAACCTAAACTCCAGACAAAATAGAACAATGATGAAATGAAATAGCTGAGGAGGAGAACAATCAATAACTCTTCTATCTTGTCAGAATCCAACTCTGCAAAATTAATACCAGATAAGAAGTCATACAACACAGCAAGGGGTACTTGGGCCTACAAGGATCTACAGATTTCTCTAAGTATTGTTAATTTGTGATACTGTATACATTGAGCATAGGAATCATTAGCTAGAGGCAGCAATTTTGAAACAAAAAGGGACCTTTTCCACAGGAATCCCAGAAATAATTAGAGCTGTAACTGGAAGCACAAAGCCCAAAGCAATCAAGTATGAACACTGAAGAAAGATAAGTTTTAAACTTCACAAATATGGTGAGAATAATGTTAGTTGAAATAACAAAAGCAGCCACATCAAAATTTTGATGGATAAGATTTTCAGGATGGCAAAGATTAACCAAATCACATATCTATGTTCAAAAACCAACCAGAGCTTTGAGATAAGTAGACAGTAAGACACAACCTTATTAGAAGCTTCAGTTTGTGCACTGGGAGATACAGAACAACAATTAAATATCAAATGGAAGGAAATAGCTATGCGCCTCTTAAAAAGCAAAACCAAAACCTCTCATAGTGCTAGAGACCAGGAAATTAGGCTTCTCATAATAAGGGACTCATTTATCACCAATAATGAACTGAAAGTAGAAGCACAGATGACTAAGAATTCATTGTGTCAGATTTACGTATAGAAAGTTTCCCAACTATATCATCGCTGACTGGGTCACAGCTTTAATAGCCCTGACCTAAACTATAACACTGCAAGAGTGACAGCTTGATAAAAGAAAAATTTCTTTATCAAGCCTCAACCGTTTGTTTGTCCTACCTTCATTTAATGTGTTGGTGCAGCTGCTTTGGGCAGGAAATAAAAAATACTTCTGAAGCAACATTATACATCTCATGTGTTTCTAGCGTGATTGGTTCCATATTGTTGGGGCCCTCAAGCGCCTCTAGCAGAGATTCTCAGCAAATTTAAACATGTCAAACTGGATAAAATCAGAAATAGATGCTTCATCCCTACAGGCTAGGATGACTGCTACCCAGCACTGAAATTCCAGCAGGGAAGATGATGCCCTGGCTTCAATCTGAGCGCTGCATGCTCCCACGGGCTGCTGATATGAGCACGGGGCCTGAGCCCTGAGGTGGCCATCAGCAGCTCCTTCTGAGCTCCCGCATGCCCTGGTGCCCATGGGCTTCCTCTCTGGTCTTGGCTGAGACCTCAGCCCTGGGGTGCCCCAGGTCACATCACTGCAGATGTGACATCAGACCAAGAAAATGTCCTTTGGCAACGTTTTTACTGTCTGGTCAGTGGGGAAGCTTAGAATCCGGTTAGGTCTCCAGTGGAAAACTCTAGTTCACTACAAAGAGCCTTTAAACCTAAACAGGTGGAGTAGAATTTAGGTATCTCATATAATAGAGTATTTCAGAAGATCAAGGCACTGATAATCACAGGGCCATTGATCCAGACCTGTATAGATTACCTACCAATCACAAACTTCTGAGGTGGCTCACAACTCAGTGATACACCACTACTACTACTCCTAAATTTAAATACCTGGATGCTGTATTTAAGAGTGTGTTAGCTTGAAAATTCAGCCTATTATGATACTAAGGATTTTTAAGTATATCCAGGATTATTCCAACTAGTATACTAAACTTCTCCTACAGAACAGAAAAAAATGAAAAGGCGTTTAATATTTTTTACTGGCTTCAAGTTTATTTTGTTTTGGTGGGAATTTAGATATGAAAATTATGGAAAAAGGAGAAAGAAGAACAATACAAAAGCATGAGAACCTTAGAGAAAGAAAAGCATATTTAGCATATTGAAGGTAATTAATCATATTTCCTTTTAGGAGGCCATACTACAGAAAATTCCTGGAAAAGCACTTTAATTTCAGAAGGCGCTGGATATGAAAAAAAGAGAGTAACACATTGGATCAAACAACATATCCAGCTAGAGACCGATCTGACATTGAACACTAGTTGGAAAGTAAAACAACACAGAATGCTATTATTTTATATCTCAGATAGGAGAAAAAAAATCTCAGATTATAGTGACGAAATTTAAACTTTAAACCAAAAGAAACTACTGAGTTTACTCCATCATTCCTATTACTCAAGCTGTACAGTTTATTCAACTCTACCAAAACTTGTGCTGCTCTTCTACAACTGTAGCGTGACAAAGGAGATGTGATACAATCCTGAAAGTTTAACATTGGAGATAAGTAAGCCGTAAGTGCACATAAATGCTCAAAACCAAATAGAACTGAAGCATTAAACAAGTCAGTGAGCAAGACTTCACACCTGAAGTGAAGACTATTTCAAATGCACTCCAGGAAAGGCTGCTAAAATTGTTAAATATTCTAGAACTTTTATCTTAGCTACAAAACACTAAGCAATAAAAACAGAAACATTTTTTTATTAGAAATAATATAGTTAAAACCAATCTAAGATGTTTTCCTTATAGTTTTTATTTTTCTAATCGCTATGATTTTGAAAATGCATTTAGTCTCAGAAAAATGACACATAATATAAAGAAAGTTATGTTCAATGATGAAAGGAAAACTGGGTAAAAAATTGAAATAAATAAATAAAACCTCCCATAAGCATTGACTGAAATATTAACTAGTTTTACACTGATTGGCACTCATGCCTCAGAAGTCTCCCCAGGTAGGCTCCTATTTAAGCTTTTCTCCTCAGCTTGAAACTTGAACATAATTATGTTTGACTAGATTCAGGCTGAGTATGTCAGGGTCCTGCTCCCCCAGTCATCCCAATCAAAGTCCTAGACAAAACCTTTCCCACTCCCCTTGAAGCCTCCCACCACAGGTATCTTTCTCAAGACAACTAAAAGAGAGAAGTTGGTATACTGCAAAATCTCATCTAATATGCAGACAAAATGCAACTGCACCTCACATCCACTGGTTCAGGCATAGCTTTGAGACTCCTTCCATCTTAAATAAAGATGTTGATTAAGATTAGCAAGTGAATTCAGAAAAGACTAGAGCAGGAGATACAACAGATGCTGACTCTGTGATGGCAGAAACCCTATTCTGTAAAAAATCAGACTAAAGTAAAACACTTCCAAGCCCTTCCTCATCCCGTTCAGCTTATTTTATCATTATATATTTCATAATCTGAATTCGTCACATGAATAGAAATTTCGTATTTCTTAAATATGAGTGACTAATTCCACTCTTTGTATTCTTTCAATTGAAAATAAAGGGCATTCATAAGTAGAAAAAAAATGCAGTTGATGAAAAATGCTATAGACACAGGAAGATTATTCTGATGATATACTATCAAGGAAAATTTAGTCGAATTTAAACTGGCCCCTCATTCATCATATCCTGTGGGCAAGTCAGTTAATGGCTATATTGATTCTCTTTTGTGTTCATTCTTGTATACATCATCCAACCAAGGTGAAAGCAACCATGAGATATTAATTTCAGAGAAAAATATTTCAATGATAAATGTTTGAAATTGCAGTTTAGGAATGATTATTATTCAATGGATTTGCTGTTCGTAAATTATAGGATGTATAGATATAATCAAACCAGGAAATATCACATTAATAAATACTAGATGATCCCTAGAAGTGCTGTACTGCTAAGGACTAAAAGGGACTTGAACAGAATTGTATCAGCTGAGGAACTGATACATGCTGAGCGCCACTTTCACACGGAACTCAGGGGTACTGGATTGCCTGTCAACCTTTGCTCAGTCAAAGTGCAAAATGAAATGGGTATCTGAGACCATGGTTTGTTTGGCCTGCCAGTATCTGAAGATTAGAAGGATGAAAATACTCCATTTCTATGCACATCTGATTCCACAGGCACCTTAAAAGGTGTTTGTCTTTTTGCTCCCACTGAAATGTAAAGAGCAGAGCACACAACTCCATCCTAATGTTCATCAGTTTTGAAGAAGGATGATCAATGAAAGAAAGGGAAATTATCTTCTTCCAAGGGCAGAAAGGATGCACTGCACTTTGTGCAAATGGCTTCAATTTTCTTTTTTCTGTGAGAAAAGGTATAGAGCAGACTGAACTAGAACACAACCAAAATACAGCTCAACAAATTGAATACAACTCTATTAACACAATATGTCTCTTAAAAATTCTAGAAGCAGTGTAATTTCTTTTTCTTTGGCCTCCTTCTTGCAAAATGTAACTATTCTTGTGCAACTGGTTTTCATTTTTCAACTTAACAGTTCAACTAATGATCAATCCTTCATTCCTAGACTAATTCAATCAGTTATTATTTTATTCAACATGTATTTAGAAAGTTGAATCTTTACAAGGATCTTTTTTTGGTATTTTCTTTATTTAAAAAACCTCTTTCTCAACAGCAAACGTTTTTTCTCAGTCAAGACTGAAGACTCCTGGCATTTTTTTCAATGCTTCAGGTTGTTCAGTATTCCAAGTTTTCTTAGTAGAAAGTAAGACAAAGTTTAAGATGCATGTGTGTGAAAACCGTGTTCACACAGGCTTCCCTCAGCTGCTTCAAGGTCAAGGGAAGCTGCAAGGTGGGAGGTGAAGTTTATCTTACCATCTTATTTAATCTCTTCGGAGAAAAGAGAAAGGGAGCAGAGAGAGCACACATTTGGTCCAGCCTGTGGCTCCTTTTAAGAAAATAATTGATTTCTTTTGTATTTTTATTACTGGAAAAAGTGAAAGCAGATATCTGAGGAAAACAGAACCAGATCTCCTGTTGCAAGGACACTTGGTGAAATCCGGCTGGTGTCTCATGCACTGCTCAACCACAGGGAAAGCCTGGGCTTCAGAAGAGCCCCCGACTGCTGCAGCTGAAGCTGGAGCCCCAGTGGGGTCAGGGAGGTGCCTCCGGGGAGAGCTTCCAGGGGCCCTTTGGAGCTGAGCTACAGCTGCTGCTGCTGGGAGGGGAGGAGATGAAATTATAGCGTGGAAAGGGGAGGCTGGCAGGGGAGAAAAGCAGAAAGTCTGAAGGGATGAAAACACAGAGTTTCACTTTCATCCCTATAATATTCTCAGGAATCCCTTTAGGGGGATGAAAGCCATCCCTTGTAAGTCTGATTCCTCTGTCTTTATGTTTTGCAGGCATCTACAGACAACAGAAAGAAGTGATAATGAACAATTGGAAACAGTACAGACTGCTGCCTGAGTCTCATTGAAATGAGTGTAGCAAGACACAGGCTTCTTCAACAAACCTCGTGACCAGTTATTTCAGTCCACAGCAACAATTATTATGCAGTTATGACATGACACCCTCTCCTACTCCCAACCAAAAACCTCTGCAAGTAAAAAACCTGTTCACTCTTACAGTCACAAAGCCACAAACTTGAAACTCAGGAAATTGCAGAAGTGAAGCTGCACAATTGATCTTACTACAGCTTCCCAAGGCACCCCTTAGGCATTAATCCAATGACTCTTTCAGAACATTCTCCCAGTCCAGAGATTAGATAACAAGTGAAGTACAAAATGTTTGAGGTGTATAGAGAGCGAATGATGATCGGGAATCAGACTTCTTGAAAATCACTAGATTTGCAGACACCACTGCTGAATGCTCTCAGAAAGTGAACTAATACATTTTCCTCAGAAGTCTGCAGGATGGAGAAGGTAGTGTTATCATCTCCATTTTAGCTGGAGATCTGAGATGCCATTGTGGCTAGAGACAAGTTATCTGAAGAAAGTTGCTCTCCAGATTTCCACAACCAAGTTTTCCAGCCCTGTGTTTAGAAGCCTGTGGTGCTGCAGCTAAAAAGGGAGAAAAAGGTGAATGTCCCAAAACCCTGATGGTCTTTTGGAGCTTTCACTCTGTTGCCTGATTGCACAAGGTTGACTAGTTTCAAAGTCTAACCTGGTAAACCCAAGGCATCAAGCAAGCTAAAGGCATCATAGAACGTAAATGGGGACATCTCCTGGCTTCATGAACATTTCCAGGCCAATAAATAACTAGCTGATTAGCACACAAAGGAGCATTTCCAATTCTTATGAAAGGATCAGTATGCATGTAATAATTTTTTCCCTTGCACTGACTGTATTTAAATAATATAATAGTTAATCTGTAATATTCTGAATAAGACACAAGTTTAATGTCTGCTTTTTCAAAACATATTTAAATGTTGTATTCATTTTTTAAAAATCTAGGTTTATGTTTATATGACTAACACGAAATCAAATATAAAATGCAGGCTTTGATTGCTGTCTTCTATTTTTCTCTCTTCTTCCTAGTCCTCCTCCCCAGCAAAGCAAAATGAAAACCCTATTGCCTTTTTTAAGTATGCACATGAAAGTAAATTGATTTCTAAGGCAAAGTTCTGTATGTGCTGCAGAAAATAAGGTCATGCTTACAAAAGTTCCTTTAATTTACAGGAAACAGTTTGTGACTGATTGCTTGGGAAGAAAACAAAGGAAAATTTACTTTAGAGAATGCTCTGGCTTCTGGAATCAAGACAGCTTAAAGAAGAGGAAATCTTAAGGAGTGATAGGCGTTTTGAAAGAAAGACTACTAGCCTGGAAACCATCTCAGCTACTTACTTTTGAAATCAAATATCTTAATCTGTCACTTTCTTGCTGAGCTACCACCATCACATCAAAAGTACTCAAATCCAGACAGGTACTAAGATGCCAGAGACCTCTGTGGATCTATTCCTGAGCCTCTCCTTACCCATTCTATCAAATGGGAATACAAGACTAATGAATTATACAATCTGCACATCCATAACAAATTGGAATGTGTCTTCATGTCTTTGCTATTACTATAAATTAAATATACACAATAGTTTGGTAAAAATCTGGAATCTTGTCAAGTTATGAAGCATAAATTTATCTAAGACATTTCTTAACCACTGAAACTTTCAATACTTAAGAAAGTTAAGAATTGTGTAAGCACAGTTCTTGTCTTACTACTCTTATACTTCAAAGAGGATATTGTATTTGCATTGCAATGACATATTCAGAAATATCAACTACTGTACCCTAAAAAAGAAATAGTTTTTGTGAGCCTAAATTTGCCACTACTCCTGAAACCCAGTGCTTTTATGAGCCTGTATAGGTATTCACTATTCTGTAAAATAATGATTTATCTCACATAGCACCATTCACATCTTAGAAATGACAACGGGGATTTTCTTTAGCAAAAAGAGAAATATTAATATGTTAAGCATTCAAAATATTTTTTTTCTGTAATTCTCTTAAATTGTTAGCAACAACTTAGTCTGACAAACTCAACTTTCTTAGTATGAGACAACTAAGCTACAAAATAGAACTTTGCCTACCAAATATAAACATAACAACTTAACAGATCAGGTTTTGTCATTACTATAAACTAGTGTCAAAATGGTTTCTGGTATTTCTGTGATACTACAGAAGTCCCCAGAAGCATTTAAGCAAGATGTTTTGCAATATTACTGTGATCCTGAAATGATACAAACCGGATATATTTTCCTCCTTCCCAGTGTCTCACTGCACACAAACCCCACATTTGCAGAAACCTCATTAGCAGCTTCTAAGACTGTTGGCTCAGGTTCTGCTAATTATGAAATTAACTACAAAATGAGGGGTTTTTTTGTTCTCTATTATGTTGAAGCAGCTCTTGTCACCCACCAAACTGATTTATGGGATCATGTCTAGGTGAAGAAGCTACAACAGCTTGCTCTTTTGTATTTTAAGAAGTTAGTGACATTTTAAATATAGCAAAAAGTCTAATTTGGAAAGAATAAATAATGTGGTCTAAATATTTTTGCTTCATGAAGCTGCGGTAGCTGCAGCGCACCCAGGTTATTCTCAAGACAAAGAAGTCCAGACAAAAAAATCTTGGCATCTACAACTGCCATATGGAGGGTCCATGTGTCAGTGTTGTGTGTTAAAATTATTTTCAAAATCTTTTTCCCAAGTTATATATAATGTATTGACATTTTCCCAGCTCTTTTTCTTTCAAATCTGAGAGGAGGAGAATCACATTATTTTTGAGTCCAGAAGCAGAGAAAAATAAAAAAGCCTGAAAAACTCCAGCTAAAATCTGAAATGGCTTTTACAGGCATAAAACCAACTTCTTATTAAGGCCTAGTGTTGTGGGACTGTCCGTGGCTTGAGGCTAATGATCTTCCCAAGCAGAGCTGAGGGTCCATCCTTTCTCATGGTTTGATGCTCCTGTTTCTAACCTTCACGGTTTATTAACCGGGGGACCTTCAACCTTTGATCCTGGGAAGACTATTAGTGGTGACACCAGATTTGCCTCAGGAGCACGGCTGCAGGGGAGCAGTCCCAGGTGCACTATAAATGCAACTTATCACATCATTCTACATTTAATCACTGGGATATCAAAATACACTCAGAACCTGCATATATAAATATATTATAAATAAATACATATGAATATAAGTAAAAATTGGCATTTAGGGGAGATAAGTCGAGCTGCATTCATTATATGGTTGTGACCCACTTTTATGCATGTATTCCCCACTTATTCTAATCCAAAATAAGATTTAGATGAGTACTTCGCTTCAAACAAAATCTTAGTGCCATGACTGGGGAGTGTTCTTTAAACAAAACTGTAGAAATCAATGACACAAACTTCTAGAGAAATTATCTGTGTGTTGCAGAAGCTTTTGTTGGATTGGGTTGTAATCCCATCTCTTTTGAATACAAACTAACATTTCAAAACTTGGGACAAGTTTGACTACATGTCAGGGAAACAGTTCAACATCTGCCATATTTGGTGCATTATTGTAACAGCAATAATAAATAACATCCCAGAGCCTAAAGCTGTTTAAAAAATTTGCATTGAGAAACAGAAAAAAATTTTCTAACTCTTTTTCATTGTAATTCACTCTGTTTCTTCCCTTCAAGATTTGCATGGGTGTCCTCTAAAAGATTTCTTTCAAGATAAAAGACTAGAAGGAAGCTTTCTATGATGAAAATATTTCACTAGCTAAATTCTGCTGTGATAGATGCAGCTGTAAAATAAAGACATACTTGATGTAGGAATGCTGTATCTAGATAAAAATTTGGAAAAAATCCTAGAATTACACTTTTTTCTTCCATTTTAACCATAATGAAAATGAAAGTATATGCATAAGACAGGAAGAATAATATCTATGACAATAAAAGGTCGAAAGAATATGCCAAAATACCATGATCCTTAAAGTGAGTAAGACAAAACAGCATTGTTTTACCAAGCTTATGGAATTTGAAATACATGTTTCACACACAGCACACCATGATTCAAAACAGCTGACCTATTCTGAAAGAGAGTCAAGAAAAGATTTTACTGACAATTGCAACTTAGAATGGCTCCATTGACAAAACTGTAATATGAACCAAAAGCCTCATCTTACAAAGTCTTTTGTCCTTTTTATAATGTGCTGTGGGAAGTCCCATTGACCTCCTGGCTTCACAGGTTAAGCAGACAACTGCGTCCTCTCCTCTTTATAGCTGAGTTTGCCTGTGATCCAGTAAATGAAGAGCTGAGAACTGCCAAGCTCAAAACTCTGCATTTCCAATAATTATGTGGACTCAAAGGAAGGGAATAATAGATAAAGAGAGTAGAGTCACAAGGAGATAAGAGGGAAGAAAAAAAATTGGCTGAGAAATGAGCTGCAGCTGCTGACTCATAGAAGCATCTCTCAATAAAGTTCATGAGGATGTTGCATAGAGAGAGATTCAGTATGTGCATGTGACAGCTGAATAATCCATGGATTAAGAGTCATAGACGCAGTTAACAGCCTTCCTGAGCTTTTAAATTGTAATGATTATCAAGCATGAAAGTTTTCCTTTCTCTTTTTTTTCTAACAAGAAAATTTATGGCTTGTATTATACACATTTAGATGCTCTAGGGGCTTCCCATAACTATTTTGGCTGTATGTATTACCCTTTGGTAGTATTATTATATAAATAATCATAAAGAAAGGGGAAAAAAACCCAAACAACCTTTTTACTGAATATTTTTGTGGACTTAAGTAGTTAGAAATAAATATTAAGTCTACATAACAGATACCTTCCTCAGTTTTGAGGGAAAGAAACTCTGAAAAAGTATAAAACCAGCCTCCAGCTTTCTGCTCCTCCTGTTCCACTATTCCCAGCAACACAGGCAAAACCTTTCTTAAAATTTCTCAATCATCATTACTAACAGGGCTGCATCCCTCACAACACAGTTCAAAAGCACCAGGACAGTCAACGACATCCTTTGATAGAGTCTCCATTTGCATCTAGTCGTGTGACAAGATGCATAAAATATTACAACTTCAACAGAATATTGAAGTTTATGCCTTAAAACAGCAGTTAAGCACATACTTTGTTCATTTCAAGAGGTCTTAGCCTTGCTAAACGACGAGGAAAGTGCTGAGAAATTAATACTGGTTCTATGTATGAATTTCCTGGTGTCTCAAAAAAGACAGACTTTGGAAATCGTTTGTGAATACATTCATTTATTATTAAATATTCACTAATAGACTTGTTCTGGGGAGTCCTATAATAGTACAGTGCAGATTCCTCAGATTATGCAAAAAATCAAAATACCTATTATATGCAATGTCTTTCATGTAAAATGATATGCCAACTTCCATAATCATTTCCTATTCTCTCTTTAGAAAAATTTGATATCTTTTAAACCTCCTAATTATAATAACAAATAAAAAGACCTTTTTAGTAATAAGGAAGGAAACTGGCACAGAATCATAATAAAGAAAAGCCAGCTGAGGAGCCTGCTAGAAAACAATACTATGTATAATTGGTGTTTAATTATGCAGAATTAACAAATGGCAGCAGCACTGGTTGTATTACTTGACCAGGGCTCTTTGCCAAGTCAACAAGCTGGTTTTAATGTAGGAAGTAACCCATTCAGTTATCTGTGCCTTTGAGCAGGGCCCTGACTGCTGTGTTCTCCATCTGCGTTGCCAAAAACATTTAGCAGAAGAAAGAAATCTGCTGATTTGCTAAAGCAAGATAAATTTTGGTCATTGATATGGGTGAATGCACCAATAAGAGCATAAAAAAGTTTTCTAAACATTTTATTCATCTGGTGCCAGTGGTTTAGTAACACCATGAGAGCTCAAAATACTAATTAGTATGAATTTGCAGGGTTGATATAGTATACAATAGAATATCGAACATGTTTATTTGAGTATATTGCCTCCACTAATCCCTCCCTTCTGCATACACACATATTTGAATGTATTTGAAAACGTGGTTAAATATTTATGTTCTCTAGAGCCCTATTACATAATTTTCTCCTATGGTAAGCAATTAATTTGCATTTTGGAATGAACACAACTACGATGATAAGTAGGAGAAATTAGTGGAAAGAATCTTCCAGTGTGCCCACAATCACAACTGACCCCTGTGACAAACGTGAGCACTGCCTCACCAGCAGCATTCACTACTAAATGGAGATGAGAAAAACCTTTAGGGGAAGGAGAAGGCAACAGAAACTCTTGGAGATTCCCAAAAGCATGTAGCAGTCTGCCCTTCCTTCTGAAGTTCTCTTTCATGTGTAGGTTTCTTTGGGGCTTCTCACCCTTATAACAGTGACAGTAGCAGATGTACTGGCAAATGAATGAGAACCTTCAAACAGAACTGCATTGTCACATATTTATGCTGTATATTTATTCTGTTTGCAGGAAGGCATAAAACCTATTGAAAGCCATGGAGAGAAAAGCAGAATTTGGGGTCTGATAGAACAGAGAATGCAGATTTAAATTAAACAATTGACAAAGTCCCTGTCACCCAAACTCCTCTACAGATTTGCATAGATTCATATTCATCTGGAGTTGGTATTGCTAAATCCTAACTACTGTTCTCTTAGGTCAGACCAGGATTCAGCTTACTGCAAGATATGGTGAGCTACTGTCATCTGAAACTCTGGGAGAAAGGTTAATTTTGCCTGATCTTTCTCATGAAGAGTCATTGTCACAGAAATCTGGTTGCAGCTGAAGAAAAATTAAGAACAGAAGATTGGTCTTGGCTTTCAGTGCTTCTCAGAATGACAGAGTGCATGCAAACCAAGGACAGCAATCTGTGGAGCACCAAATGTGACACAGGACCAAGTGGCATACTCTTACATCTTTAAAAATAATGGGATTTAGCATTCAATACTCCTTTTAACCCCCACATTTACTGGCAAAGAACAGCAGTTTTCTCCTTTTTTTTTTTGCCGTACCTTTTCAGTGACATTCAGCATCATAAAAATCAATTCTTAAGTCCACAGCATGTTATGTTTGGAAAGAGAAAGTTAAATAAAAATGCTCCTCCGTGCGTGCATGTACATCAGTACACAACTTTACAAAGTTGAACTATTTCCAATGCAAACACAAGTAAATCTGGACATCCTCATATATTCACTATTTTACAGGCCTAGTAAAACTCGATCAAAATCCACTTATATTTGGGTGTGTGACTTAACCTTTAGGGTAGATTAATTAGATTAACAGACCACATACTGTAGATTCCAGTACTTCCTCAATGGCTATTAAATTACACAGAAGGAATTATGTTTTAAAGTCCTGCTTCCTTAAATCAAATTCCAACCGTCACCTTTCTTTCATTTATTAGGCTGCAAAGCTCTTGTTCCTTTCTTAATAAAAACTGAACCTCTGCTAAATTCCACCCTTAGTACTTGATGTTATTCATCATTTCTGTGCTTAGGATCAGATAACTACAGAACCTGATCTACAGATTGAGAACCTGAGAATCTACGGAGAATCTGAGACTACACGGAGAAAATATACCTCATAACAGGTATTCTACCAAAGGAGTGAAAAAGGTGACACTTGATTTTTGAAGAGACAGAGAGTAGCAGAATATTCTTACTTTTAAGTGACCAGTTTCAAAATGTTGTCCAGATAGCAAATGAAAATTCTGTACGCTTTCCTAATATTCCCAGACACTAGGGAGCCTGGGGATGCCCATAAACCTGAGCAGAATATCCAGTATTTCTCAAAAAGCACCAGAGAAACTGTACTCACAGCACAACCAAGTGATCTTCCTTGCACTTGCATCAACCGTTAGACTGTTCCCAGGGTGTTACAAACAGCACAACAATTAAGAAAATATGTCAAGCTTTAAGATCTGAGCTGAGATCTCTGTTCTGAAAAGGCTGTACAGCTGAGAGGAATATAATATTAGCGGTGCCAAGGGAAGGTCAGCCCTCTGCACTCCTTTGCTGCAAGAAGGGAGAAGAAGGTGGAATCTGAAGATCTGTGACACAAGAACATTACTATGGATATAGAATCCACTGCACACCTGCCAGCGCACAATCTTCCACCCAAATGCCAGCATGCTCCTACTGTCAGTATTCCTAGAAATGCTGAGAAAGTATGGAGGAGTGTGCCACAGGGTATTATTTTGAGCTTTCAGTATGCCAACAGCAGCTTTGAAGCGGGGCCACGCAGTCCACCACTAAACACGCTGATGTGTGCCCAGCCTCTGTCCCCATTAGTGCTCCAGGCATCGAGGGCTGTCCCATGAGGACATCAGAAACGCATGTTGTCACCAGGACACTGCAGTCTCTTTCTTTTTCTGCAGCTCCTTTCTTGTGATTAATTTTACAGCACACTCCCACCCTTCTCACTGCATTTGCTGCTGATGGGGCTCTTTCTGTGCTCCCCATGGTGCTGGAAGTGGGTGCTGGCAAGTGCCTTTACAGGCAGTACAGTTGCTTTAGCAGCAAGGCCAATCCACGGCTCCCAATGTCAGGCCAATTGTCTTTCAGGGTAGCAACTTAACCATGATTGAATTTCTCCAAATCTATGTAATTAAATCCATATGGCTTGAGTAAACAGCAAAGCAGTCTTGGAGAAAAAGCTTGATGAATAAAGACAAAAGAATCCTTCACCTTTCTTTACAATGGACTAAAAGCCACCTACTTGTAGATATTTTTAAGACAGAAATTTCATTTCATTCCTAGCAGGCAGGCAGAGCCTCCAAGCAGCCTGAGACAAAGAGGATTTGGAACAATGGATGAAAAAGCAAATCCTGACAACCCTGCACTTGGCACTTGTGTGATCAGGTAGCAGAGCCCAGGAGGGGAGCCTGCTAAGGCAATGAAGAGCAGGTGACACTTGCCAAGAGGGAATTCAGTCTTTAGGCAATTCATGTTAAGAGAGACTTTGACAGATCCTACAGGGAAAGCCAAAGCTGCCCCAAAGTGCTCAAAACTTCTTCAGGATATGAATGGAGTCCCATGTCTGGCACAAAATATGATAAGCTGTGAAGTGTTCTTACCATAATCATAGCAGTGCATAAAAACACTTTAAAAATAGTTTTATTTCATTCTATTGGACTTTTATGCCTTGCTGATGGTGACATTTTTGTGCTTTGCACAGCAGGAAAAGGAAGTGTTCATATTTTACACTATCTATCCCTACCAGCCTAATTTGGATGCCACCCACACCCTTCATAGTGATCTGAAGCACCTGAAGTAAAACTGCAACTGGAAGAGCCTGTCCTCATTTATCAAGTACTTTTCAGCTAGAGATAAGCACCTGAAATTGCATGTCTAGAACAGGTGATATGATATTGCACTGTAAATAATGCTAGAGGGTTTCTGCCCCCAAATTTTACAGCTCTAAACCAGAAAAGAAGCAAAACAAGAGAGGCTTAATTTGCTGTATTGCACAAGTTAGCAGCAGAGAGGGAAACAGTACCCAAAGTCTGTTCTCTATTCACTAGACTTCATTTGCAAAGCCTAAGGCCTTTGTAGAATCACATTTTGAAGTTTAGCAAAAAATCCCTTCCTAAGGAAAATTTTATCATGAATATTAGAAAAAAAAATCCCAAGAAAAACATCCTTCTCTTTCCCTTGAATCCATGAAAAATAAAATTCTATAATGCCTTCATCTTCTCCCTTAAGATAGAAATCCACATTCCGGACTCTATTTTTCTCCCATTTGATTACCATATTGAATCTGGGGGGGAAAAGGCACACAGTGAAAGATACATTCTTTGAATGAAAAAAAGGAAAAATTCTTAGTGCCACAGATGGCTGTCAGGATGAAACGAAGCTTGTGTCTGCTGAGGGAATCAGACTTTAGTGTGAAATCTGAATAGAAAGGAACATAGCAGAAGGCAACATTTCAAAAGGATTTCAACACCAACTGGCATTGTGAGGGTTAATTTACTGCCAGGAACTGCTGGGCTTTTCATTCTCAGTAGACACACAATACACAGCTCCCAAAAGTACCCATCATAATCACAGATGCTGGGGATTAATGCTAAAATGAAAGCTTCATGAATATTAAAAATATCAAAACTGCTAATGATGTAGCAGAGTTTGGAATAACAACCAATCTGAAAATCTAAGAGTGTGCCATGCAGACATAGTGAGACACTGTCTTTTTAAAACTGATTAAACCTACTCAATTTGTAACAGAAAGAGGCTTATGCATATTAGGAGCTGAATTGAGTGCCAAACTTTACAAATTGCACAGGCTAATTACCATAATTAAGCTTTGGATTGAAGAAGAAAATTCCATTTATTGCAGAATGACTCAGTGGAACTTCAACAAAGAAGGTAAAGTACATCAGATGTTTTGGCCTCTTTTTTTCTTTTCCTTTTTTATTTTTTGCACCTAAGTGGTGTTTCAAAAGCAGTTGTGAAAAAAATAGAGTGACAGAATAAAAATACTTTCTCCTGAAAGATTGGAAAAAAAAAAAAAATCACAGTTTAGGGATCTGATTTTAGAACTTGTTGTAAACCCTCCTCTACAAACTAGTGCAGTAAAACTCGTCCTATTTTTCAAATATAAAAGCCAAGGAGAGGACACTGGGGAGGTGTTTGACCCACTGGACTCTCCTGCTGCTATGCTGATCTCCTGTTTGCCCTCATGCCGATGCAGAGAAGTTATCTTGAAGGATGAAATATCAGCTACATTTTGTGATAAAGATTACATGTTATTGTATTACTCTTGAGTTGGATCCAAAGACTTCCACTAATCTCAGAAGGGATTTGGATCTTTTCCGTAGGGAATGCTTAGTCTGTGAGCAATCACAGCACAGCTGTGAAAACTTTATTATAGGCTACAGAAAAATGTCTTGCTTGATTTCCTTTCCTATCCCAATTTAGGAAAACTTATAACATGAAGGTCTTCCTTAAATTCACCTAGATTTTTAAGTCAAATATGTGTGAAATTACACATGTACACAGAAGCAAAGTGAAAATGAGAATGCTGAGATACTGAGGGAGGATTAATCCTCCCACTTGCAATGTGACTGACTTTTCAGCCATCAGTTACTTCAGTTTTGTTTGCATTTATCTAACTTTTGCTTCTATGATGATGTCTACACGTTTTCAGTTCTCTTTACAGATTGAATGCCTTGAAGAAAATGATCCTGAAAAAATGTGTTTAGAGGTTCATTCCTAGAAAATAAGCTCCAAATTCATAAAAAAACCCCCAACAAAGCAAATTAAGGAGAATTTCATTTCATTCACTGTAGAATTCAGGACAGCTGTAATAATCTACCATTCTGGACATGCTGTAAATACTTGTAAAATTAAATATGGATTAAAAGCATAGGTAAGCATATGACAGAAAACCAGGTAATATTAAAGAGATCTCCTTGTTTAAGCATAATTTTATGCATCTAGCTCAGAAGAATCATGGGACCATCAGAACAGAACTCTGCAAAGGGAGACCAGAAACGATTTTGAAATGCAGCTGGCTAAAAGTGAGATGCTTGACACAAAAGGAGAGGAGAAAAATCTAGTGATGCTTGTGTATCAGCATAGATGCTTGCTGGAGCACATCTGTATTAAAGAATCGCTAAAATTTTAAAAGAACATATTCATATGTAGGTAAGAGAGAAGAAACTACAGCAAATTCTAGTTCAGTATCTGCATGCATCAAGACCAAATCAAAATTTTAAAGTGGTATTACTCATTTCACTTATGCAAACCACACACAGCTTACAAAGTCTAATCTCGTGTAACAGCTAAAACACAGAAATTACTACCACATTTATTTACTGTGGAATCAACGGATATTATATTAAACCACCAGATCGTGGTTTCTTATAAAAAAGCCTTCCATCTATGCATGCCATGCCTGTCCCTCTTTTATGTGGCTGCTCATACCACCAATTCTGAGATAGCCATCAGCTGAAATTCCCCACTCTGCAGACTCATCACCCTGGCAGAAACACGACTCTGCATTCTGAATAATGAAAAAGCATTCACTTCACATGCTTAAAATTAAGCTTGTGTTACTTTGAGTGGTGTCAGAAGAAAGAAAGACAAGTTGTGGAGACCCTCTCATCATGAGGAATTTCCAGAACTGGGATATGCAAGTGGTTATGCTGAAGCTGCACGTGTGTGAGAAGTTTTGTCTGTTACCAATTTTGTCCATAGAAATGTATCACACTCCTTTTATAAACTGGCAATGTATTCTTCAGACATGGTCGACATGCAAGTAGTAAAGGCATAAGAATCACAGATTTATACCACTCTCATGCTTTTCTTACGCTCATCATTAAAAAAGGAAAACGCAAACATTAATTATTAATATTCATCACAAGAAAGATTATCCTTTCTCTTTTTACATCATTATAAGAATTTTCTTGTTCTTGTATGGAGCTATTCCAGAAACACAGGCAGCTGTTACAAGATGAAATAGTAATAGAAACACTTGCACTTCAAACTGTCCTAATATGATTATGTCTGATTCTTTTTACATCAATCTGCTATCAGAGATTCCATTTTTTTGGGGTTTTTTTTGTGTTTTTTGTTTTTGTTTTTTGTTTTTTTTCTCAACAGCCCTGTGCCCAGTAGGAAGCTCAGTGGCCTGAAACTGCACCACCAGCTTGTGTCAGGCAAACCACTGAAATGCCCAAGCTCTGCTCTTTGTCTTCCACTGTCATGAGAGTTTTCTCCACAATAGAATAAATGACTGAGTGTCTTCTAGGGACAAAAATACACTGTTTCATTATTCAGACAGTAAGACACTTGTTGACTGAGTCGAAAATCACCAGAAGTTCAATACCTTGGGTATAAAATGCCAGCACCTACAATGTGTCCCTGCTTTACCTGGCCTTTTGTTTGGTGGACTATTCCTTGAATAGTTGTGGCTAGAATTAACTGGATATTGAGAACATATTACTTAATAAAACAATCTCTGTTCTCCCTCAGAAAATTTTTCATTGCCCTCACTTTAGGGCCAAAGAAAAATCTTTTTATTAATAGGTTTGTAAACAAGCTCTTAAAACACATATTACTTGATGTTTACAACCATTCAACAAAAATACCCATATGCAAGACGCCCTACTGTAGGTACTTCCTATTGTTTATTCTTCAGATGAGAACAGGAAAGACAAATTCTAAATTTTAAGTTTTGAGTGACTGATTGCTCAGTTAATGATTCAAGGTTTCACGTAGTCAATTCCTTTATATTTGCCTGTTTGTTTTCAGTTTTTTGTCTAAACTAGCAAAACCACTTAAAATTCCTTAATCCAATTTATAATCTTGAGGAAGAGGCACAGGAAAGAAAAGCTACAGTTCCATCATTTATTACCTGCAGGAAAAAAAGTCTCTAAAATATTTAAAATTAGTAAGAATGCAAGAATTGTGTATTGTTGAAACTACATTATTAAAGTAATTAAATTCAAATAATTATTCTATATTTTGCACTTCTAGAACGAAAATAAAGGTGTATGTACATGTTTTTTAGAAACTGCAAAGTTAAAAAAGAGATAACCAAAACTGCCACAAACATCCTGGAGTCCTAAATATTGATGTTTCAGCAGCTTAACAAAACAAAAGGATCTTTAGAGGCTGGTATATTATTAATCAAGAACTATTGCAGTTTACAATATGTATTTTATTTCTAGAACCCCTCAAGCTTTTCTTTAGTTTTCTTTACATATAAACATGTCCAGTGATGGTGGGCTAAAATCTTCAAGGCTTGCTCTGGGGTTCAAAATAAAGGTGGTGAAGAACTAACCCCTTCTCCTCCAAAGGGCTAAAAGAACCTGAAATATGCCTTCCTTAAAAACTCTCACTCTTGTGCTAGCCTAGAAGTAACATGGCAATTCTACCACCTGATGCTAACGAGGCTCTGGAAGTCATCCAAAAATTATGCTATGGAATTGAATGCTTGAATGTTAACCTGTCAGCACAGTAGAGCACTGACACAGACGTTTTAAAATTCTTGCTTATTTTTAAAGTATTTCCAGACATAGAATAGAAAAAAAGTCACTCAAGTCACCTTGAGCCTTTAGTATGAAATAGTGCGGACATGATCTAAAAGATATATGTAATGATCTTTAGAGAGAGAAATTTGGGAAATAGCCCCGAAGAGTAGAGTAGAGTTTGGAAGAGAACATATCTTTATGTTGAACTGTGGACTATAAATATGCTGAAATGTCATTTATTCTGAATCTTGAATTATGAACAGAATAGAGGCAGGATCCAAATACTCCAAGAATTAAGGAATATATTGCCTACCACCTATAGGTTACTGGTTCAAATTCTGTCAGTTAAATAGTGACAGAAAGTCAATATAAGGCAAAGACTGTTCCATGAACTACATGTGAATCAGGTAAAGAGTCCAACAGCAGATCCTGGTACTGTACAATTCCTGATGAGTAACAGCTGGCACTGGTAGGAAAATAGTAAAACTGAACTCTCTAACAAAGGCTCATGTTATGAAAGTATGCATTTGGAAGCAGGGGCTCGACATCATTTATGCTGTACATTCCAAAATCCATTTACTTTCAGATGCTGTTAATGTGGCATGAACACATACACAAAATCAATATCACCAGGCATCATATTCCAGAACTCTGCAGAGATCGCTTTTGCTGCCCAGGGAAATGCATTAACTTCACAGAAATGTTCACTTCAATGAATGGTATTCAACAAGGCTCTTTCTTGCAAAGCAGTGAATGCAAATGATAATTTCAGAAGGGTTATATTGGTGCTAGATGACTATTATAATGAAGACAACATAAAAACAATGCAAAGATAACGCTATTATTTCATTCTAATACAACTCTAATTGATTAATGAACTTAAATTTATTTAAAACTTAAAAAAGCTTAATTTATTTAAAACTTAAAAAAATTAAAAGCTTTAAGAAGTTTTTTTTTGAAAGTTGATGAAAAAAGGAGGGAAGAAAAGGCAGGAAGATAATAGATCACATCTGGCCTTTTTTTTTTTTTAAAGAGCTGATTATAAGCAGCAATTTTCTGATTTTAAGTTAAGATTTTTCATTCTAGAAGTTCATTTCTGGTATATTTCAATGAATTACAAGTTTCAAGTTAGCTTCACTCCCAGGAACCCCAAAGTAAAACTTTTTTGGTGCTAGTGTGGCCAGAGCCCTGGGGAATATGTCACGGAAGTAAATTCACTGGTACCATAAATCAAGCTGTTCTCTAAATTTAATTTCCCACGCTGGCCAGAGTTTTCTAGAAAATAGGAAAGCCAGCTATTTACCACCTACACTGCAGATAATGCAAAGGATTCTGCTAATACCATCTGGAAGCACAGTTAAAAACTTAAATTATTGAAATAATCAGAATTTAAAGGACATGTTTTTGGAACAGATCTAAGTGGCTCCCAAAGGAAAAAAGGATTAAAATTAATAGGTGCCAAATGAAAAAATAAATTAGAAAAATGAGTGATGTTATTCAAAAAAATAAGAAAAATGAGTGATATTTATTCATACTGCACACATCATTGTCATTTTAATGACATGTTTTCACTTTGAATTTCTCTCAAATTTGTATAAAATGGTGTTTATTTCAGAACTTCAATCACATGATTAATATAACACCATTGTCCACTAACTTCAAGGCAACAGCTTTCATGATGTGCATTTTCAAAAGTACCTCGGGTATTTACTCTGTGAAAAGCCTTGGATTTTTAAGTTGCCCCTTTTCACTAGATCTAGCTGCTTCTTTGCAAATTGTCTACCTCTTCCACAAGTTATATTTTCTATTAGTTCAAAGACAAAGAAATAAATCTCTTCTATATTTTTATCACTGAACTTCTTCAGGGGGGCTGATCTGCAGTTTTACCCAAACAACTTCTTTATACTACAGAGGCTAAGTAGCTTTATCTTGGTTATAGCATAGGAGAAATGCTTTGAAGGAGCTGATGAGTATTTGCAGTGTATTTAAGATGATAGCGCAAAATACTTGGAATATTTAGGAAAAACCTCAAAAAAACAACAAAAAAAGTTGAACAACTTGGCCCTTCCACAAACGCTTTGTTTTGTGGGAAAGGACAACCTAATTTGTAATACCCTGTGAATTCAATATGCACCTACTTAGCAAAACCTCTTTTCAAACCACAAAAAATTGCAGATATCTGTAGCAAGGCTGGCTACGATTCTCCAATAGTGGAGAATAATATTAAACACCTGCTTTTACAGCCTACTGGATGAATATGGCTGCTTCTGACAGACAAGAACTGGAACCAAACCATCAAATTACAAACCCAGTTAATCTCGAGAGGAACAGAAGAGAGGGAGAGAGTGGAAAAGGATACAAATGTCTATCTGTGTGTAAGCAAGTGATAAATCAGGGAGCACAACATTATTTCCTGGCATCTTTTTATAATGTGGCTAGAGACTGATGAAATACAGGACTAGCCATAGTAAATCTGATTCTGGTTCTATCAAGCCCAGATTTCTGTCTGTGCTGGCTGTTCAGAGCTAAAATATGCCTAATCTATTTGACAGCATTAGAGATGCAACAAGACTTCTTATAATCCATTTCCAGCTGGAAGAATGAGAATAACTTTTTTAGTTAAGAGAAAAGCCTAAAAAGAAAAGAAGTTATAAAGAAACTAAATACTCTGCGCATGAGAGAGACACTGAACATTTCAGCAACTGTTGCTGATAGGAGTCACAAACAACACACTTTGAGTGGAAATCACTGCCACATGTTAAATGCATTGAGGATGTGATGCAGAAGGGCAAGATTAGTACAAAAATTCTAAGTATGTGTAGGGAAGGAGATAACCCCTCAGGAATTCCAGCTCCACATAATAAAGGTGCAACGGCTCTGCTCAGGTTTCTCCAGGCTGGCTGCAGCTACATCTGTGTTGCTATTCCCACCACTGGTTTCACACGCAGCTGCACCAAAATCTACATGTGAGGAGAACCCAAGAACCCATCTGTGTTTAGCACAATATCGCCACAGGCACTGGAGTGGCAAACATGCAAATGAGACTATTAATCAGGTGGTAATTATGCTTGGGTTACTCTTTCTGTTACAGGACTGCTTTGATAGCAAGATTAGGTATTATACATAGGAACAGCTCGTGGGGGAAAATGTTACAGTACCCTGTGAGACAGTTTAAAACCCTTTATAAGCTCGTTTTCTGTAATATTTAGATGAATGCTTCATTTATGAGAACAGGTTTATATGTCATGAACTAAGTAAATCTTGACAGTGAGAAGCAAGTCTATAAAATATTGACTTCCAAAATAAAACATTAATGTGGCACCTTTCAGTTCAGGTGATTCCCTGCCACGGAGTACAATCTATTTACTAATTTCCTTCAAGGACTTTTTTCTCAAATTCAGTGATTCTCAAATCTTTCCATCTCTTAGGACTCTGCTGCTGCAAAACAAAGCAGGAGTCACTAAAGAAAGGATATATTAAAAAAAACCCCAACAAGATGGAATGAGCATCTTCACTGACTACAAAAAACCATTTTTCGAATTCAGATATGTTAAGTCAAAAAGCAAAACAAACTGTAGCAGTTAAGTTGCAGAGTAATAGGCAATTTTTTTTTTTTTTTTTGCCCAGAGCAAAAATATAAGGCACTGGAGGATTTCTATCTCCAATTTCGAGAAAAATTGCTCTAGAGGACCTCCAGTGATAGATATCTCTGGCTGTGACTCACGAAACAGCAACTGGCTTATTGACTGCCTGACCTCCTTGGTGGCTCCTCTGCAAGCAGCAGGAGTTGCTGCTCTTTGGGACTGGATGTTATTCTGCTGTACTGTACTGAATCTAAGTACATTCTCAAGATGTGTTATTCTTATATTACTCAGTATTCAGAGCACAGCTGACGTTTAACATCCATTTCTGTAAATTGTTTAGTTCCCTGCATGCTTACATGAACACACTTCCTGCTTTTGAACTTTTATAGGATCTGGACATAGACTTCAGGAATCATGGGAACAACAAGTGTGTGAGAGCTAATTCACGAGACAAGGACTTCAGTGCTTAGTTGCACTGAGGACCGTAAATCTTTATGGACTCCAGCCGATGTTGTCTCTATCAGTTAAGGCCATTTTCCCCACTGAGAAGATTTAGTGCACTTCGCTGCGAGGGCAGTGTGCCCAAGGAGGAAGCAGATTTTCACAGATGTCAAACACAATAGCCTGTTCACAGGTGAGGGTTACGCCATGATTAGAATCACAATAGTAGAGGTTCCTGTTTCTGGATGGACTATTAAATGCCTCAGGATCCATTATTTATACCAAAAATATTTATATGTGCACAGGTATCGTGTTCAGCTTTCCCCTCCTGGAGGGCCTGGCTTTGCAGAGCTAACTGAGCTGAGGCACGGGGACTCCAGCACAGTCAGAGACAGCACAGCACATCCATCCCTCACTACCCAGGCACCTGCAACCCTCCACGCTTTCAGTGGGGAGAAATCTTGTAAGATTTGTACCCAGTATTAAATACAGCAAGAAAATGAGGACGAAAAATATATTTTTCCTCTTCAGGGACCTTCTCTGTCTTGACTCTACAGTGAGATGTCTGTGGAAGGGTGTTTAAGGAGGGATGTGTGATTACTGCACTCTGGCACTCACACAAAGGCAGCCTGTGCAGGTTAGCTACAACATTCCTCTAAAACACTTCGGTGTGCTCCTTTTCCTGTGGCCTGGCCTGCTCACTAATGTGGCCGATTACACCTCTGATGAAAGGCTCTGCCAGGGATTTTCCACTGGGCTTGTTCAGAGACTGGATGCTGGTCGCAAACATCAGTCAGTTTGGAACCTAGCTAATTCCAGCTGGGTTTTGGAACCCACATTCACCTTGGATCAGGCCTTATTTAAAAGAAAAAAAAAAAAAAAAAAAAAAAAGCTAAAATGGGTGCAGAAGCAGTGATTGCTGACAGTAAAAGACAGCCTTTCTTGTGGACAGTCTCATTCGTGGCAGCTGTCTGGCTTAGGAGTCGTTCAATGCCTGGAATTGCTGGATCAGCCTCTTCTGTGCCTGGGGTAAGGCTGGTGATCCACTGGGTCCTTGCATGCTAAATAAACTCCTTGTGGGAGTGGCTTAGCCTGATCATAAGCCGCAGCCCACTGGGTAGCACCCTGAANGTCTAGTTGCTGTATTGGCCTGTGTAGGTCCTGACTGCGTTGGATTAAAAGCTTCTTGGACTGTACCCTCCCGCCTCCTTTGTTCTTGGGACGCTTTTGCCTTAAAATCAGGCTACCTGGCGGAGCCACCGAAGAGGGAAAAAAGCGCATTTTCCCACCCGGCTCTGAGATTCTCCCCTGCGTTTCCTCTGCTGCCGGCTGAGTGGCGAGGGCGCTTTGGAGACGTGGCTGCGCTGCCTCTGCCTTGCGAGCTCGGCCAGGGAAAAACCCGGAAAGCGAATAGCTCCTTTGAATTCAGAAACTCTTCAGTCCTTTCACCTGAGCACCTAGGCATAAGCCTGTTTCCCAGAGAATGTTACGTGAATTAGGGAGATGAAGAAACACTGAAATCATTGTAAAATTCAGAGCTTTTGTTAAGGAAGAGGCTCTCACTGCTCCCAGATGCTTACTGGCGCCTTTGAAACAATACCAACAAACATAAAAAGAAAAGTAGCAACCAAATCTAAAAATACTGCTTCTCCAAAATATTGTTCAGTGCTTTGTTATCAGTTGTGGCATTCAAAGGTAATTGAACACTCTAATAATTCACTGCAATTCCCTAATAACCCAAACCAAATCACAACACCAAGATAAATAAATAAACTCACATGAAACAAGAAATACCGGACAGCTACTTTAATACCCCTGCTGAGTAGACAGGCCAGGTTGTCTTACAGAAACTCAAACAACGTCATTTTGTGGAAAGACAAAAAAGCCAGAAATTTGAAGTTGTGGTACTCCATCACTTGAGCTTTTCTTACACTTCTTACACAGTGAGATGGGACAGACCTTTAGGGTGAATATGTCTGCAACCCTGTCTTACGCTGAGTACCCAAAGTGGACCAGAGGATCAAGAAAATAGGTTTTATTCAAATACAACCTTCAGTATTTAAGAGAGAAAACTCCACGGACAGAAAAGAAATGTAAAAGGTGACAGATAAGTCACACTGCTTTCTTTGCAGTGGCATATTTCCTTTGTCCTTTGTTTCACATACTTTTTCATAAAATCACCTCTGATCAGTCTGTGCTGATCCCTGGAAAATTATTTCTATCCCTCTTATTGGCCATAATTGAATTTTTTTTTTCATGATCTCCCAGGTGTATCTGTGCTGTGACTACCTGCTTTTCCATTTCCTGTCATTCACCCACATTTGTGAAACTCCTTTTTCTTATGATAATAACAATCTATTGACAAAACAAGTAACTTTTTGTTACTTTGTTACAAACTGTAAATCCTCAAAGAAAATATATTCTCTGTGAAGGCACTTGTATCATTTGAAATCTTAGGAAAGGTTTCCCACAAGATGTGTTAAAAGTCAACTGAAAAAAAATAAGATGAATTAAAGAATGACAGTTAAGTGATCATGCTAAATCAGGCTTTGCAAGCACAAGTTTCGCCAAGAGTGGATTATGCATAATGGATTTGTGTGGGAAGAAACAGAACACAGTATTCTATTTTGTATTATAACTTCTTAAAACAGTTCTACAGAAAACAAGAATCCCACCACATTCAGGAAACTAAAGCTAGGTGATCGTGCTAAAGCTCTACAGAGGTGAAGCCAGGGGGTTTTGTTTTTCACCAGCATAAATCAGTAGGGCATATCAAAAGGTTTGGCTCAATTTGTCTGCCTAAATTCAGTAAAGGTGAGTTCATCTCTTTTCAAAGTGCCAAACCAGCCAAAAGGATAAAAGTTATTATAGTCATAAGTAATCCCAGAAAATACAAGGCTTAAAGTTTACCTTTCTTCTCACTATGTATAAATTATACTACTTTTAAAATGTGGTGCATTAGATATTCTTCCTTATCCAGAAATCTTTTAAGATTAATTCTGAATATAGTAATTCACAGCACATACATTAGGATTTTGGTTCAGCTAAAGAATAATAATGATGTGATTAAAATGACTGTAAAATAATATAATTAAAGCTTTTAGGTGATCTCTAGAAGCTGTACTAAAGCGCTTTAAAAGCACTCAAGCCACAAGTATGTTTCTGAAAAACATGCTGAGAATATATTTTTTAAAATATATTTTAATTTGATTTCTTGGCTATTAAAGAAAACAGCATAAACCTCCCCACACCATTTATGCTTAGTTTGCTTTCAACGAATGTAGCTTTCATCAGGTATATATGAAGCTGATACAAATATAATATTGAAATACCATAGAAATAACAAATATTTCCAACTGCCTGGTAATATTTTCCTGTGAGTGGATGGTTACAAAAAAATGTGGGTAGAGTTATTTAATGAAAATAGTTAAATTTGTCAGTATTGTTAGCTTAAATAGCGAAATAATTGCCAGACTGTAGAGAGTTGTTAAAGAAGTGGTAACGAGGCAGATCCATGAACAACTGAATGCATAATATTTTTTATTTATTCTTATCAGGCTGAAATAGATGTGGAAATAGAACTGAAACCACACCAATATAACAGCCCAGGGAAGGTTGCCTTTAAGTGATTTTTAATTTTTTTTTTTTTTTAATTAGCATTATAAGCAGCTTTTGATACTTTGACTAAAGCACGCTGTTGATTCACGTGTGAATTTTAGCCAACTGGACAGAATGCTTCTTCAGGTTATTGATGTCAGAGGCCCCAGAGGAAAAGTTGCCATTCTTTTTCACCTTTTTACATGGATTAGAGCTCAGATCTTCCCGGCATAACCTGTTATGTACTGTTTACAACGTGTAAATCACGTGAAGCACTGGTTGGTGCTTTTCTCAGTTTGGGCTGCATCTGATGCTCAGCCGTGTCCTTCACTCCCTTTCATGCAATTCTGTTTGCTCCAGGAGCTCAGCACTTAGTACTGTGAATGGAATGTAGTACAACAGTGATCATGGTTTTGTTTTCTCTCTTCTGACTGAATTTTAATAAAGGAAACCTGAAGAAAATTCTTAGGCCATCAAGTACAGCCCCTTGGTATTACAGGCAACCACTTTTTGTAATCCCTTATGTAAACTGATCAAGCTCCCTCAAATCCGCAATATTTTTATGACCTTCAGAGATGGCAGCAGAGTATTTATTTCTTTCTTTTTTTTTTTAACACTGCATGAACTCTTCCTAGCTTTTGCTATAGCCAAAGACTTAGCTCCCCCCTGTAGCAAATGCAAAAGAATTTAAGAAAAAAAGGAACAAATGTACTAAAAAGTATGTGTCTTAAATTTAACCAAATGCTTTCGTGTGCTGAAAAAAAAAAAATCTAATACCCTGCTATACTAATATTTCTGGTAAAGTATAAAAAATTACACACCTGTAATCACAAAAGCATATTGAAATGTAAATTTTTGCTAAGAACTGTGCCATTCCACCATGCAGTTACCACTACAATTAAGAGTGAGGCCAAACAGTCAAATTTAATTCAAAGCAGTTGTGAAGCTGAAGTAGTTCAAAGATTCCAAGATTTGCCAAAAATCCAGCTTAATTTGATTTTATCTAATATGTGGAATCATCCCTACAGAAACCAGAAGAAGAAGGATAAATGATACATAGCACAGCACAGTGATCCAGCATCAGAAGAAGAGCCTAATGAGGCAGTATTATTAGTTACATCTGGAAAATTCATCCCTCATGTAGTATTTAAATGTGAATGTACTGATGCCATATTTCAAGCCAAATCTACAAATTTAAGAACTGGGAACAGCAGTGGCAGAAGGTCTTCCTGAACAAAGGCTAAATAAGAACATTAGGTGAAAAAAAAGAGGAAGGATAACTGAAACAAAACATATAATTTTTTCATGGGTAATGAAGAACTTATAAGTATTGGCAGTAGCATGTTGGATGTTCCTTAAATAAAGTACATTGAATGGAACATTTAGTTATGTTTTCAGATCACACTTTCTTGTTGTAAAGAAAAGCAAACACCTGCTGTACTTGTGTTTGCAGAACAACAGCTTTATTTGTGGTCTCATGAAATACTTCAAATCTTGCCGATGACAGAAAAGTGCCTGAACTTCTTGCTCAAAAGCAAGCTGAAAAATCAGGACTTTGGATCAGAAAATGCGTAATGAAACGGTTGGGTTCAAATTATGACTTTAGCAAGCACATGCTCAGTTTTCAATAAGCGGAATCTGCTAAGGCTTTTCCTAGCTGTAAGGTAATTAGTTACATATTACAGCCTTCTCCAAGCAGACTGACCTGGGGACTGAGAGGGTCCCAGACCTGGCACCTGATGGCACGGGAAGGGGTGGTGCAGTGTGGGCAGGAACATCTGTGCTGTATGTGCTTAGCAAGACCAGCTTCAGGGACAAATTCAGATTTTGTGCGAAGATTGTCATGTTGTGCTGGGGAGAGGAAGACGTTTGACCTGGTGGCTGTTACTGTCAATCTCCAGGCTTGGAAAAAAACCACAGCATAGCAGCAGTAGCTGCAGCATCCTTTCCTCTTCTCTCAGTTTTTTGTTGTACTGCATCTCAGTCATTCATGTGCCTGGGAAGTGATGGGAGGATGAACTGTGGTAACATTTACAGCCACCTTTACCTGGTGCCCTCAATCCATCCAAAAGCAATAGTCAGGAGTGCAAGAGAGCATGCTGAGCCATCTCATACGAGATCCATTTCTGTCACTGCTGTCAAGCAATCCAGACATATTTAATAACTGAGCTATAATAGCCCTACTTCTAGGGTTCTAAAGCTGTGAAAACCACTTAAAAAGAAAAAAAAAGCGGTGTGAAAACAAAGGCCAACAGCCAAATTCAGGCCATTGCAGGTCTTGAAATACCAGCTTCAACTTTTATTGAGAAACACAGATATCTCACCCAGCAATCGGGCCGTATTTGTTTTGCAATTTGAGTGAGTCAGACACATAAATATTTAAGTTTTAATTCAATTGCCTCTCCTGCGGTCGATGAGTCACTACTACTCTGATATCTGAGGTCTCACTAGGGGAGGTCCTGGAAATGTGTTATGACTCCCAAGTGGGTTCCAGCCGGAAAGTCTGTGAGCTGTACTTTTAAAATGTATAAACTTATTTTCCTTTCAAACACTCAAAATATATGTAATGAAGCAGAATGTGTTTGCTTCCTGGTCAGCAAACAATCTTGCAGCCAGAAAAAATGTTTACTTTGTAAACACTGTTTTCTTTTCAGAAAACTGTTTTACAAGAGGTTCCATGATGAAAAACAGTTTAGGTCATAAAAGACCTAAAAGAAATAGAAAGCGTAACACTTTTCCTTCTCTCTAAACTCCTGAAATTACTTAGAAGAACTTACAGTCACTCTAGTGTGCTAAAAATATAGAACATACTTTATACAAATGGATGATGCAAGATAATTTCAAAAAACCTTTGCTCAAATACAGAATATTATGAATATTTCCATACACAAGCTGCAAAGAAAGACTAATTACAAACTAAAAAGCTACATTCCATTGGCATACACTTCACAAATCAAGTGGAGAAGTCAGGTGTGACTATGAAGCAAAAATAATTAATGGAAAGGTATAAGAGGTGCACTCAATTTTCTATACAACACTGTAATATTCCTGTAACCTTCTTGAGCCACCCTACCACCACTTTGCATGAAATGGGCCATCATTTACTCACTTCTGGTAGTGCCTATTTTGACGAATGCTGGATATCCTGAGGGGTCCATATCAAAGAAGCAGGTAAACACTGAATTCAGTTTCTGCTTCGAATTCAGGAGAATCCATGTGTTTCATCCATGGTGGTACAGGTGAGAGAATGATAACCACAATGGAGCTCAACAAGTCCAAAGGAACAACAATGGCAAAACAAAAGACAAATCTTCACGGCCTTCCTGACCTTGTGAGCCTCGCAGCCCCTGAGACTCCTGACCCTGGCTGTGAGCCAAGCCAGCTACTTCGCAAATAAAAAGCAAACCTGCTGCGGATGTCCTGACACAAACCAAACCCCCCACGTCTCCAGCTGCAAGTTAGGGAGCCCGTGCAAATGAGCTCCCTGTGGCCTACATTTGACAGCTCGCAGTCCCCTGAAAGAGGTTCTTCACACATCTCGTGGGGACGAGGCCCAAAGAAGCACAACTTTGCTTGCACATCTGTTAGCATGGAAATATTAGGTGTGAGCACAGCATTATTAAATTGTCCCCCACCAATAACCATCTGTTGTTACACCCACTAACCAAACTCCGTGTTTGTACATGAAATGCAAGGAAGTGCACATGCACCATGTACTTTGCCCCAAAAACAAGGACAAAGCCCTTTGGTTTGCCCTTCACTAACATTTTGAAACTAGGATTGGTGTTTATGCAAAGTCCAGGCTGTCGCAGGTCAGTAGGTAGGTTTTGTGGCAGCTCAGATAGGTGTCACGATCTAATGCCACATATTTATGGAAGCACTGTTTTCATTGCTCAGTAGTGATACCACAGGAAACACCCAAACCCTCTATTTTTACAGAATGCAAAAGCCCCTTTTACTATTTCTGTAGCAAGCCTTGCACATTCTTCTTCATTTTTCTTTTCCGCCTGCCAACCTGTATTAATGAGGTGGTAGATATAGGAAGGAAATTACATACTGCCTACACATGTTTTTTCAGAATAAGGATTCCAAGAAGAACTTGGAATAAAAGGTCCCCCACATGCTTCAGTTTAAACCCATCTCTCTTCTCTAGAGAAGGTTGCTAGATTGGCTTCTCTTTTTCACTTTGCAAGAGGCATATCAATTTTCTGGATGCTTACAGTACTCTTATATCGTGTTTTGTTCCTAACCATTGCATCCACGTTCCATCAGTTGCATTTCTCTAAGGTACTGACAGGGAGCAGCCACTTTCCTGAACACAAGGAGAGGGAAAATACATTCCATGGGTAATTTCATGGACATGGAACGACATCATGCCACTGGTGCCTGAAATTTAGTGGTTAACTGTGGGTGCTGCAGGGCTGCTTTTTATCATGGGTGTCAAATTTACAAGAATTTAACCACAGAATTCCTTTAATGCTGGCTACAGTTTTCAGTTCTGGAAAGTATCAGAGGGAAGCAGGGCAATGTATCCCTCCCCATGCACAGGGATTTGCCTTTCAAAGCTGGAGCTATTACGGATGATGGGCTGTAGTTCACCAACAATCAAGATGTCACAGAACTACAAAGCATTTCTTTCCTTGCATGTCACATAAGTAAGATAAAATTGAATTTTAAGCAAAATAATTAATTTTTTTTCCTTTCACTAATTTAATGTTCAGATCTTGATGGTGACTCCTAACTGCACAGACTAAAGAAATTAAGTGACATCATTTCATCACTTGGGACCTATACAATCTTGTCCTCCATGCTCATACAAGAAAACCCAAAACATTTGAGTTCAGATAGCTACAACGATGCTACAATTGCCTCCAAAAAATGTACTTTTATTCATTAGAAATACAGGTCTTGAGTATTATCTTGCATAAACTAACCTTTTTCCATCAATAACTGCAGGCACTGTCCTATTTAAAATAACAAAGTAACTAGTTTATTAACTAAATATCCATATGAAAATAGTCAGAAAAAAGTATTTGAGTATGACTTATTACCACTGTAGCAAGAGTAGGGATTTTACATGCATTAATTTGGCAAGATTTGACATACAGTAGTTGTATTTTCCCAAAGGGAGAGCCAAAACCTGGCCAGATCTGTCATGGTTTTGTAAGTGTGCCAGATATGACACAGAATAGATGTGATTAATTATCTGAAGAATTATACGTGTGTGTATTTCCATGAAACAGCCACAATCCCCCTTATACAAATTCTACCAACAGCCATCTTGCTGGGCAATCAGAGAAATCTCAGAGAAGCAATAAGGTTCTAGCATGTAATAAAAAACAAAAAAAGCAAAAAAAAAACCCAAACCAAAAAAAAAAGAAATAAAATTTTAAAAAGAACCCAAACCAAACTTTACGGATGTTTATTTCTCATTTTAGAGTGAATTTTAAATTGCTTCCTTGTTCAGTTTCTCCTTATTTTCCCCTTGATATACAACTATACATAAGAAGTAGCTTGAATATTAAACAATCCAAGCAAAAATGTGTTTCAACACTATATTACGAAGGCAACATTTTCTTTGGAAACTCCTTTTTAAATGCTGTTTTTTAAATCTCTCCTTTCCTTCCCAACTACAATAATTGAAAATACTTTTTTGTCCTGTTTTTTGTTGTTTCTAGGAAAAGAATACAATAGCTTTCCAAACTAAGCCACATAAATAATTGTCATAATAAGTCATAAAGATTACAACAAAAATAAAATAAGTTTAAAGATTGTATTTTAGTAGATTTGACGCCTAAACACTGTGTGTGTGTTTATATATATATATATATGTGTGTGTGTGTGTGTATATATATATATATATACACACACTCTATGTATCGTTAGATGATAATTTCCAATTAAGCTTGAGTTACAGGAAAACAGTGTTTTAGACATGTTACCATGCAGCCTCAGTGTTACTGTGACTATAAAGGAATTCCAGAATTCCTTAGGCACAGTTCTGATTTTTGTGCCTTGGGGAAGACATAAAACAATTGTTTTATGGTCAATCAGTGAAGTCTTTAGAAGGCCCTGATGGGGAAACTGCTACTGCCATCTGTAGTGAAACTGTATAGGCATAACTAAAACGGAGCACAAGATATTCTTCCTTCATAAACTCAGACCTGCTGGAGTAATTCCTGCGAACAGCCACCTGCTCCTACAAGCCATTTGTTCCATTTTTAAAATGGATGTTAGCTCCATTTTAACTTCTAAAAGAGAAAATCGTTATGTTGGCCAACCATTCATACAGCATTTTGTTGCGAAAATCATGAATGTTCCTGTACTTCAAAATAATAACACGCCATTCAGTTGTCATCCCTCTTAGATGGTGCCATAGAAACATTCAAACTGTGAGACATGAGTAGGCAAGACAAAAAGATATTAGAAAGACAGATTTTGTTGATATTTTTTAAACCACACGTATAGTAGCCCATACCCAACCTCCATGGTCGCCTCACGGCCTTTGAAGCCATAAGAACATCCAGCAGCCACAACAGACATGAAGCTTCATCCTTAGCTATGCCAGATGGATCGACCACTCTAAAGTTCGGCATTTTCCTCCTGGGGAATGACATCATCAAACTGGCCTGAGACACCACCAGTTGTTTCCATCAGACAGTGTGAGGCCACTTTGGATCTGTACTTCAGCTGTCTCCGTGCTGAGCCGCATCCCTATGGCTCCTCTCATAAAGTGCTGAAGTTGTGCTCCAAAGTGGAAAAGCAAAACACACTTGAAACGGGTCAATTGCGTAAGTTACACGTTTAGCTTTGTCTCCTTCTGCATATGCAACAAATGTCACAGATCGTCAGGGAACGTTAAGTGGGAATTTTCTGGCTATGTACGACAGTCAGCACGTAGAGTAAATCTACATCACGGTAGGGGAGGTATGGAGGAGAAAGGAGCAGGATAAGGCGTAGTTCATATCTGCAGTGGTAATCCTTGTCTGCAGTGAAGTCTTTCTGGGATTGTGGGTCAAAAGTGAAATCTAGCACTTCCAACCAGTCCCAAATGCATCACAGGACCTGGAAACATTGCTGGGCCTGGGAGTGTCAAGTCCTGGCACTCACTCTTTAAGCTAACTTGCCAGTGGCACTTCAGTGCTAGCACGTAAACAAAGATCATGACCTTTTTTGTCTCTAGTTGAATGAAAGTGAAATTCCACATTACATGATAGCCAAACCCAATAAATAGAACCTTTACCAAGGACCAACTGTAAATATGAAACTATTCCCTCACTTCATTTAGACTCTAAGATACAAATGTCCCTTTTTTTCCTGTTTCTGCACATTCACCCTCCTCTAATGCCTAGAATTAGCATTGTAAAATCACTGTTCACCTTGCAGTATGCTCCCAAACAAAAGAATACAGATCTGTTCATGAAGGATGTCCAGGTACTTTTTACTCATATGACACTGCTTTCTAAGTGGTAGAATTAAAAAAAGAATGAAGGTAAAAATCAATTTCAGAACTTTTTCTCACCAAAGTACACTTACTAAATCACAAGTATTAATTCAACAGTACATTTTCAATAATGTGATCTGATGCAACAGATGGATTTGATGCTAGAAATATGCCATATGTTTTTGATGTCCATGATGTGAAATGTTCTGTTGGCTGTGTCCTTCCTATCACCCAAACAGGAAAAGAGCATTTTAAATACTTTTAAAAATTTTGTTATATTTATTGTGTGCTCTCAACAGGAGGGGAACACTCAGTCCCAGCTGGTTACCAAATCACATTCATCACATTATTTTTAAGGTAGTAACAATGTCACTTCTTTTTTTTGTTGTTAAATAGCAAATAGTTTGTATCGTCAGAATTAACTTTTTAAACCCTGAAATATTGTTCTTGTTTCAGTGCCTAGATGTCTGGAATTATTTCCAGGCACTGGTCTGAATACTTGCAAAAGCAGCAGAGGTGAATTAGCAGACCATATTTAGCCAACAAGTAACAACTTCTATAAAGATCTTTCTATTTTAGACTACTTATAGTGAACAGCCTTATCGATGCTGTAAAAAGACATAAAATCATGCCCTTTGAGGGTTTGGATCGTTTGTACTTATAAGAAACATCACATGTACTTTCATATACGGTTTTTTTTTTCCCAGCACAACTGGGAAATTTCGTTCAGCTCCTTCTGCCTTGGAAAGAGCTGGCAGGCAGCACCCCACTGGACCTGAGTAGGTGCAGATGCCAAGACTAAAAGCAGGTTTTTAAAATCCCCCTTCTCCTTCCCCTTTTTTTAAATGCCTCTGTTTTTCTCTGCTCAAACACTCTGCAATTGAAGGAAACTTGAATGTCGAAACGATGAGCAACAACTGAGAAAAAACTCTAAGGCCACCTTGTCCTCAGAAGAAAAGAGTAAAACTGTCAGGATTAGGGCAGGATAAGACCTGATGAAATTCAGAATTAAGACACAGGCTTTCTGTCTGACCTTGAAAAAAAATCACTTTGCTTCTGAATCGGGTCCTAAAGTGGGAGTATTGACACACTCTCCTTCATTATCGATAGGGCCTGAAATCTGTCAGATACCCTGGGAACAGAAACTGCTAAAGTACATTAACATCAGTGTGACTTTTCTGAAATGGATGACTTCAAATGGATCTCCACTTTACTCACTGGGGCTTTATTTTTAAATACATACAGAAGTACACACATGCATCTCTTTATAAAAAGTACTTTCCTCAGGTTTATGTTTTTGTATTTCCCTGAAACTCTCTCTGAAGTGTATTGTTGCAAAGCAAAGTATGAATTGTCTCCGGTATTTTTTTCCTCTCTACCCTTACCTTCTGAGAGGTCACATTAACTGTCATTTACATGCACAATTCTAGTTATGTTTTGTTTATGGCTTTTCAGCAGCTCTGTAATCCTAGAGGATGAAAATATTTTCCATTTGCCACAGTGACACGTGCAGCGGAGAAAAAATACGAACAGCTGCAGACTTCCCTAATGGTGGGATCAGATAACACACTCTTCAGGATTTTGGGCTATCTTTTTTCCTTAAAGGAAAAAGCAGGTTGTCTGGTTCAGGTATCTCCATGTGTGACTACATCAGGACTATCATCCTCTGGATCAGAAGTAAGGGCTTCAAAATGAAACATCTGTACACTGCATGGCTGAGGGACTCTGGTACAGACTCAGCCTATTTTAACCATCTTCTCGTGGCCCAAGCTTGCTGGCTTTAAATTAGCCATATGTGCTCTATGTGAGTACTCGAGACTTCTGTCCTTTGCAGTTAAACAAACCCTTCAGAAGAAAAAGCAGCCTGCAGGTCAATGAAACTGAGGTGCTGAGTTACCATTCCCTTACTGGAGAGCTTTCAGTATTTGTCAGTGATATATGAGGTTCATAAAAAATAAAATATCATTATTTAGGATGTTTACTTTAGCTTGGCTCCGAGAGGCATTTGTGACCTTACAGAAGTACTTCATTGGAGGTCATTATTTAGACTAAATTCCAGATACAGAAAACAAAGAGCTCTATTCATAACAACTAAGACAGTATTCACAAGAGAAATAAGCAAGAATTTCAAAATATAGACTAAATAAAGGTCCCAATCTAGGAAAGTAACCCTGTAAAGCTAACTCTTTAAGCATATAATTATTTTCATTCTAAGCAGCAGTGTATTCCACAGAACTTTAAAAATACTTTAAAATAATTTCTTCAGTTGGAGGCTAGAATCCCTCTCAGGTTCCTTGATAAGATAAACATTTTTAGAAAACAAAAAGACCCACTACAGTATCAGTCACCACTGCAGCTATCAAGAACATCTTATTGATGGCTCAGACTTACCATTATTCTTACCCAATGCCTAGAAGCACACAGGTCAGAAAGGGATGCAGCTTGCAGACAGGCAACGGGAATTCATTGAAGCAACAATAAATGAGTGAGCCAAAAGAGGGAAGTTTGTATTCCCAGGATATGCCGTAGTAGGGTTGTCTATAAAACCTTGAGATCTGAATGAGCAGATCAGTTTTTAATGAATAAGTCATCTTTCTATCTTTTCAGCAATCAGCCCTACTGAAAATATCTAGCAAAAAGAACAAGCATTATTGGGGCAAGGACACTGTTCTGTTTTGTCATGAAAGATACATCAGTATTTTCTGAGGAATACATAAGCATCACTTAACTCAGGTTATCTCGGAAATATTAATATATTTCAAGGTACCTGCAAACAGTCTCCAGAATAACGAGACAGGTGAGACCAAAAAAAAATTGAGAAGAGAATTGCTAAAGGCCAGAAACTGTACAAAGACAATGAACTTTTGACTGAATTCACTTCCCTTTATGGAAGCCATGAAGAATGGGTCAGTGGCTGGAGAGGCCCTGGAGACTGGTTTGTCAGTGATTATCAAGTCTACAAAAAGTTGGTTATGGGATCTGACAGTCACTTCAAGTAAATACTCACTGATCGTCATCAGCTTCCTCTTATATGAAATGGGAATCCCTGTTAGCACTGCATAGTCTTATACAAACTGATCTGGTTGTAAAAAAAATGCATCTGTAAATTTCACATTTGTTCTTGAAGACATAAAAGAATAACAAAAGTTCTCACTGAGAACCAAGCTAGCTTTGGATTAAACAAATGTTCCCGTTAAAATATTACCCTGCAAGATCTTCAACAAATATCATTTTTAGTAAACACCAGTGATTTACAAATGGAATATTTAAACTTTTTCTTAAGTTGCTTCCTTTTTCATTCCTTCAAATTTTGTATGCCTTTACAACGTGAAGGCTTTGTATGGAAATGGTTATTAAATGGTTGTTATACATCCTGCACCAAAGGGCTCACAAAGCCTTGGAGATTTTTGCGGTATTGTGCTAATAATTGGTGAGACATGATACCGGGAGTAAACGACTTTCTAAAGAACATCCTTGGAAACCCAACCCTCTTTCCGTCCTTGTTGAGTGCAGGGGCTGAAAAGCATTACAAAGAGAGAGGAAATAGTTTTCACTTTTACAGACATGGTAAAATGAAACCTATGTAATGCTTATGGGACACACATTTCTGCATCTACATTTATGTATTTTAAGCCTTTGCACTATATAAAGACCATTGCTTTAACAATCTGATCTAGTCCTTCCTCTTTCCAGCTTAAAGAACAAAGTTGACTCAATTTAAATGAGCTTAATTTTGTTTAAAATCACAGATTTGTTTTTTTCTGTCACGGCAGATTTAAAGAGAAGAAAGTCTTCTGTTCTCCTATAAATTATATGAATATATTTTACTGTATCATTTGTAGTCATTATAGCAGATCTCCCGATCGTGCTGGATTTTTGTGTATGAGCATCATTTTCACACTGGAGTGATGTTGATCCTGTAAAGAAGGAAAGATTTCATTTCCCAGAAGGAATGCTAACAGCAAATTGAAAACCCTCTTTTTCTTGCTTTGAAGGGAGAGAGGAAAAGCTTTGCAACAGCTGGGATGGAGCCAAGAACGTACTTTTCCCTGTGCGTTCTCCAGCAAATACAGAGTTGTTGTTTTGTTGTTAACAAGTCCCTTTGCCATTGGTTTGAGGACTCAGTGGTTCACATTTACCAACTGGCTTGGTTGCAGCTGAGGAAACCCTGACTTCACTTACAAGTATTTACAAAACTGTAAATCCTCATTCTGTGCAATCATCACAGGAAACACATGCGTATGGATATAAAAAAAAAAATTAATCTCAAAGTTCTTCAGGAAAAAAACCACAGTCATTAATAACACGTATGCTTGCAGTTCAGTATGTTGAAGTACAAGTAATAAGGAATTTAGTATGTTTGGAACAGAATATTTATATATTAAAATTCTATTTGAAACTTTCTGAGATACCATTAACTTTTGGATTGCTTTTGCACTGACTGGGCATTTTCTGAAAATTTGAGATTCAACATTCTTAAACTTAGAGAATCTTTTTCCACCTTAAAATTAAATTAAAAATTCAAGTCAACCCTTAGCAATGACACTGTTCTGATGTATGAAAACATCAAATCCAAAAGGAAAATTGCATTAAAAAAAATAGACTCCCATACATACAGGAACGCGAGGAGCTGAAAAGCACAGAACTAATTTAAGCACAGTTTCACTCTATATATATCTATAGATAGATAGGTATATCTATCTATAGATAAAGTGTATTACAAGCACCTCAAAAAACTTTAATCCTAGCTGCAGTTATTCCTCTGCCCTGTGGAGTATGAGTTAGCAAAGCACATGACATTAATTTTAACCATGTTTTACTCTCTTTCTCAAGGAGCCACAAAGATTTAAATTTGCTAGCACGTAGAATTAGTGAACACAGGTCCCAATTTCTGAATACAGATCCTGACTTCCAGATCTCACTGTATCTATTGTACAAGCTAACAGGATTAGCTAGCATTAGCCCAGCATCCACAGGAAGCGTGATGCACAGTAAGACCTGAGCAATTCTCCAGGGAGGCAAAAGGTCCAAGTTGAGGCATGCATGATTTCAAAGTAAATCTTGGCACAATTAACTGCCTGACCTGCAAGATGAACAAGCATATCATTTAATTAATTGCCCACCTTTTCCAAGCCACACTGCTCACTTTTTTTTTTTAATAAGTGTATGATAATATACTGCTACCAGTTTTTATGGAGACAATCAAAGAAATCACACATTAAGCTGCCTGGTGATGAATTAGGACTGCATATCATGTTGCCTTCTGTTTCTCCCATCAACTCTGCTGATGTGAGATAAATATTTATGTAACTTACTATTGCTGCAAAAATGAAACAACTCTAATAATAAAATAATAAATAATAAAAGAACTTCTGATTCTTACAGAGGTTCCATATTTTTTTGCCTCCTTGAAAATAAAGATATAAAAGTAAACTGAGAAAGAAAAGATTTTAAAATTCTTGATACAGACAAGGTGCGAAATATCCAAATAATTCCATTCTATAAATAGTTTCAGTCACTTTTGGACTCCACCAAATATAATCTATGCTGACATCTGTACAGTCTAGAGCCTGCAAGTCAGAACAAGAAACAAGCCTTTTTCTCCCTACATAAGTAAATTAAAGGATTTTTTTCTTTTTTTTTTTCTATAGATACACACACATTGCTAATTATTTCTTTAACTGGTATCTGCTTAGAAGCAGAAACATGTTTTCTTTGGATTAATGGCACACAATGCATTTGAAAATCTATTCTTTAACTTACAGTATGCACGAGGAAGCACATATGCTTTGATTTAGATAGTAGAATTTTAGAGAGTAGCTTATAAAATGATGGCCAGGGAACATACGGAAAACCTTATGGAAAATGACAATTTCTTGTCCAATTTCTTGTTCCTTCATGCAGTAAGTTTACAAACAGAAAACCTCCTTTACTGAGCTCTTATGATTTTAATTTTGACAAAATCGGTAGATGTTTTTTAGTCTACTGGACAATTTTAGAGGACTTTGTGGCTTTGCCCCGCCCTGGTAAGATTCCATCTGGAATACTGTGTCCAACTCTAGTTCTCAGAACATGACAGACATAGACCTGTTGGGGCAGGCCCAGAGGAGGCCGCAAAAATTATCAGAGGGATGATGCACTTCTTCTGTGATGAATGGCTGAGACCACTTGGGCTCTTCACCCTGGAGAACAGAAGGCTACAAGGAGACTTTACTGTGGCCCTCCTTCATCTTACAGCCATTCCCCCTTGTCCTGTCACTGCATGCCCTTGTGAAAAGTCCTTCTCCAGCCTTCTTGTTAGCCCCCCTTTACTAGAAGGCTGCAATAAAGTTTCCCCAGATCCTTTTCTTTTCCAGGCTGAACAATCCCTACTCTTTCAGCCTGTCTTCATGGGAGAGGTGCTCCAGCCCTCTGGTCACCTTGGTGGCCTCCTCTGGCCTGGCTCCAGCAGGTCCCTGTCCCTCCTGTGCTGGGAGCCCAGAGCTGGATGCAGCACTGCAGGTGGGGTCTCAGCAGAGCGGGGCAGAGGGGCAGAATCCCCTCCCTGCCCTGCTGCCCACGGGGCTTTGGATGACCCCAAGATATGGAGGTTATGGTTGCCCTTTGGTCTGCAAATACACATTGTCAAGTCATGTTGAGCTTTTCAATCATAAACGTGCCCAAGTCCTTCTCCCCCCCAAAAACAGGTACAGAATTTCTAGTAGGGCCTGTAGTAAGAGAATGAGTCAGATCGCAATGGGTTTAACCTAAAAGAGGGTCAGTTCTGAGTAGATATGAGCAATTAAGTTTTCATGAGGAGAGTGGTGAAACACTGGAACAGATAATTATCCTATCCCTGGAAATATTCAAGGTCAGTTTGGATGGGACTTTAAGCAACCTAGTTTACTTAAAGATGGCCCTGCTCATTGAAGGGAGGGGCTGGACTTTATGACGTTTAACGATCCCTTCCAACCCAAACATTCTATGATACTATGACTTTAGCAAAATCATCCTAAAAATCTGCTTTACTCACAAAGCTGGGAAGATCTAGGAAAATGGTTCTGTACTACTGGGAAATAAAGTTTTAGTAATCAAATTCTGCCTTGGAGTCTCTACAGCCATGTCAGAAGTTCTAGGCAGCACTAAAACACACATTAACACTTTGTCAGGTTCTTATTAACTGCTTGTAGTTTTTCAGTCAAATTAGGTTATAAAAAGTGAGTAGAGTCACCAACAACTGTTTTTTAACTTCCAGCATTTCTTTTAATTCTTTTTGGACGATACTGTTTTATTGCAGTTCTTTCTCCCATCACCAATCAATAAACATATAAAATTCTTAGTTCATATCACCTACATGAAGGTCATTATAAATACAAAATGAATGAAACAGTATTTAAACAAGTACACTAACGAATGTCTTTAGATGACCAAATTTAGCAAATAAAAAATTATGGCTTCTTGATGTTCCCTTTCCTAATTCTCCTAAAAGACAAAGCAGAGACCCATCTGTATTTTGTTTCATTTATTCATTTAGAAGAGGCTACACATTTTTCCTGGTTTATTAGTTTGTGTTTTTTTTTTTTTTTAATAACCATATATGTGTATAATTTAGACAGTAAGTGATGAATTTTTTTCTTTTCTTTGTAGAAATGTGTGTATTCATAGAACTGTAGAAATAACAGAACACTCACGAGAAGCCTCTAGCAATAATAATTTTTTCTAACACCAACATTTTAGTCTAAATGATTTCTCTTTGATCAAACAGCATCAATCTGTTGCAAAACCTGTTGCTTTTATGAGCTAGTGAAAGCATAACAAATTTTCAGGATGGCTTAAGAGTTTACTAAGGAATATAGGAAGATAGTGCAAACAGCACTGACTTTAATAAAATATAGTAGAAATTGGGCAGGGGCATAAGCTGCAGGGAGGAAGGGGAGTGTATACGTCTTCAGAGACAGAGGAAGCCTGCCTTTGGTAGCTCTTTTGGTCTCAGAACTATTCTTCATGATAGCGAGAGATTTGCTATTAAAAGCATTTCACTCTTCTCAGTACTTATCATTTACAAAGCATTAAAGATTTTCTGTGACCTTATCAAGTCTCCACTCACTCACATTCACCTCTGCTCTAAAAAGTACCAACAAGAGTTTTCTCTTTAATTCCCTAATATAATTAAGTTAAGCTTGAAGCAACTCTTCTCTTCTGTGATTAGCCTAAAGTTTGCTGTTTCTGACCTTGGTGCCTGTGAGCCAAGGAATCTGTAGTTTCCAACTGTGTCACCTACTCTAATAAAGAACTTAAGAATCCCCAGCAAGCCTTCTCCCTGAAGCCAAAACTCTCATCTAATTCAAAATGATTTATAAATATACATTATTTCTTAAACTGAAGCCCTTAACACACTCTAATGCTTTGAAACTAGCAGATTGATGATCTGAAGAACAGCCCTTCCACAATTAAATTATCATGGAAACTCAGAGACATCAAGATGCCAGTGAACTATACCAGGAATGCATAAACAACACCAGGCAACAAACGGCAGGAAGGTTCCTGTATAATAACGTAGGTTTCTACACAAGTGCATCTGAAGGAGGTAAAAGAAGGAGCACCTCCTTCTTTTTCTACAATGTCCATTTTTTTTCCTCCTCCACCCCTCTTTGTTCATGTATACTTAACCACAAGACCTACTGATGTCAGAGGAGGTCAGAAATTATCAGCCTGCAGTGCCACTCCTTTTAGCTTACAAGCCTGATGGAACCAAGGCAGACACAAAGAAAGTATAAGCCAGAAAAGCAGCCCTGGGCTGCCTCCTGCTCTCTGCTGATGGTGTCTTGTGGTCAAGAATATTCATTAGTAGCAGAGACAAACCCACTAATGGCATGCATCCCCTCCATATGCCCCTGTCGAATATTGGAAAGGCAGCCCATTGATTTGTGCAGGTCACTGATCAGCTGTTTTAGCAACACAAAGAAGGATGAACAGTAACTCTGAAAAATGAGCCATGTATTCTGCCCAATTTGTAGAAAAGGGACTAATAACATTTTTCTACTTCCTAGCTATCCCATAGCTTGATCTTCCCATACTCGAACTTTTTGCTAGCAGGTACAAATGCCAACATAACTGACATATATTCTGTTTACTATCAGATTTGTACATTTATTTCAACTAGGTGCAAATAATATAAAAGATGATGTTTACTACTTGGAAATCCTCTGTGCAAATGAAATACTTTATGAATATTCCTATAAGTATTTTACATGCCGTAAGGTTAATGACTAAAATTCCTGCTCCAGAATTTCCACTAAGTCCATCACTGTCCCCATCCCAAGAGTCACAAAACATAAGCCATGAAAATCCACAGGGAATGGTGTGGCACATTTTGAACAAAGCAGAAAACTCTTTGTTTCTTATTAAGGAAATAAAAGAAAGGAAAACATTTTAATTTGCTGCATGCATGCCAGATGTCTTTTGATATAAAACCCAGCAGCCTAACACTGCTTCTAGAAAGAAAAATGATTGGTGCATTTAATGAGCTAAGGTAAGGAAATTTCCTAAAGTGCACAAACATATCTGTCTGCTCTGCAATGTTCATTGCATCTTCACAGAAATAGGAGTAGACCTCCACGCTTTCATCCCCCCAGAATCTGGGGGATTACAAAGATAATTTTTTTTCATACAATCTTTTATGGTTTTCAGTTTCTGGTGGAACTACTGACATTTTGTGCCCAGTGCAGACATGGGAGAGGCTTCCAGGCTGTTTCTGTGAGGGGCACCTGGGGCTGCCCCATGCTGGACACAGGCAGGTTGCAGGGCAGTTACTGTAAGGACATCAAGACTGACAAATAAAAAAGACAAAAATATACAGGTAAAATAAAAAAAAGGCAGGGCATAGGGATGAAAGGCTTACTATCTAGCCTTTGTAGTTAGGGTAAATTTCTTGGGACACTTCACCCCACGAAAAACAGTTTGGCCGCTTCTCTTCAATCTTTCAACAGCTTCCATGGAGGTCTAAATCTCAGTCCCTTAAACAGCACAAAACTAACACAAACACACAAACATAAAACGCCACAATACCAAAACAGATATCCAGAAGTTTCTTTTTAGTTGGACCAGATTTTGTATATTGTGGAAGATGTTCCCACACAGGAGAACTAAGTGTGGTACTAGGAAAGAACCAAGTTTGCAGGCCAAAGTGGAAAGAAAGATGAGTTGGATCATTTCCAGTAATGGTTCATTCTGCCTTTAAAGAGACCCCAGCTGCTTGTGACATCACATCCCCACAGAAATGTCAGGTAAAATTCTGAAAAGGTACAAAAGGACACATAATTTTGAAACTGTGTGTAGCTCCCAGACGGAACTGGTCAAGATTGTCACCTGTAGTCAATCAACAGTACCTGGGGAGAGCTAAATTCATAACAATATTTGCCACAACCAGTAGCAAGAATGGTGTTTATTTTAAGTAAGTAATTATGAAATCCTGAAGAAGTCCTCTTCAACTCCAGACAATCAAAATCCGAAGGGATATGGCCCTGAACAACCTTCTCTGGCTGACTCTGCTCTGAACAGGAGGTTGGACCAGATATAATCTCCAAAGATGCCTTTCTGCCTTGACTACTCTGTGACTGCCAGTGGAATTCACACCACTGAGACGATTTTAGGAAGCTGTGCAAGGGTTGGAAATCAACATCCCACAGCCATAGAAGTTTGGGGGTTCCTATTGCTTTCATTGTAAAAACTACCTTCTATCTGGTAAAAAGGAAATGCTTTTAGAGAAATTGTCAAGAATTATACATCTTGTTTTTTGAGACGTAAATGTACCACTCTATTTCCAGTAGTAACATTTTAACTTTATTTTGAATACTGCTACATGTTAACTGATCAGGAATACAAAAAAACAAAGCTACTTTTATCCTGACAGATATCAAACAAACCAACCAACCAACCAATAAAACCCACCCAACCTAAGACTGAAAACTTTCTGGCTATACATTCTTTCTCATATAGGTGCAACGATTTACTGCTTTCATGAAACTTTTTAGTATAACTTCAATCTCAAAAGAATGCTATTTTATATTCAGTACTACTTCTGGCAGTCCTTTAAACTACTCTTTCTTTGACTTAGAGAGCTATCAGTCACTCTTTAAAAGTCCTCAATAAACTAAATTGACTGCCCTGAAAGAAATCCATCAATCATATTGACTAGCACTGAGAAAGGGCAACACCACGTTAATTGCGTGCAAAATTAACAGGAATTTGCAAGTGATTTTCTCAAGCAGAATCCCTCCTCTGCTTTGCATGTCTTGAATTACTAAGTATTCTTGCCATAAGAAGTAGCTCTGGAAATCACTTAATATTATCAAAAGACAGAAAACACAGTTGGAGATGAAGTTTTTCTTTTAAAAGCCTTAACTGTGTCAAATAATAGCTACCACACTCCTCTGAGCTTTTAGGGTAGGGCTGCTTGCAGTGTCTGTGCACCTTCCAACATCCCAACAGCTGCTGCAGTCTCAGACATGAGGCTCACAGAAAACCTTGGTCAACTGATTGTCTGTGTTGAAAATGCAAGTAGCAGTAGTATAACATACTTAAACAAGCATGAGGTGTTCAAATTAGCTGAGAAAAACCTCTACCCCCACCCCTGCTATTGCTATATTTCTAAATTCCAGAAATGTCCACTTTGGTGATCACACGATTCATTTCGTAGAAGTCTTAGTGTAATTCCTTATGAACAGCATTAAAATTGTACACACAGCTGTATCCATTTTAGTCTGACAAGCCTTTGTTCTTAGTTTCAACCCTCTACTTTTTCCACATTATAACTTGGGGGGATATTCTCATATTGATGAGTTCAATGTTTCTTCCATAACTCACTGTGCAGGAAAAGATAATTATCCTCTGACTAAGGTCTGACACCTTTCTTCCCCTCCCTTTTATTTTTTTTTAAAGGAGTGGGTAGATGAAAGCATGTTTTTTGAATTTTATATTGTATGTAAAATAATCATACTTCTTTCCCATTTGATCTATATAATCTTTATCTAGCATCAGTCACATAAGCTTAAAAAACGACAGGGGCAGATCACATGAAAGCATTCTAGAGGGGCAGATGTGGAGATTAACAGCTACGAGAAGGATACATTTTCACCAGCCTTCCAGACAGATCATAATATCTTTTAAGACAGATTTTTAATCCTGCAAGTAACAGACTGATGACCTGAAATATTCCCAAAGTGTAATATTTTGTATGACATCTACACATGTTGGGGAGTTTAAATCCAAAAACATACAAAATCAAGTGTGAGTTTTGGGTGGTTTGGACTTTTGTTTGTTATAAAAGCAGCCTGTCAGCACTTCACGGTCTGTTAAGAGAGTCATTTTGCTTTCTAGTTCAAATTCTGTTTCTTCCAGGAGACTTTTCTCAAGAACAAGATGGGCCAGATTGTGGGTCACACTCTCCTCACTGCAGGTCTGCACTGGCATAAAAAGGCTATAAAACTCAGAGCCATGGCAGGCAAGACAGCTCAGCTGACCTAAAAGGCTACTGTAAGTCACACTTCACTTACTCCTTCACTGTCTCCTGATTGTCCCTCTTTTATTCCCAGACATGTGCCTGTGCCTCTCTCACACTGACCGTGGTACTGATCTGACTTCTCAGCAACCTGATATGGCTCATCACTAGTTCCCTGGACTGTTTATTAGTTTTCTGTTCCCCTCTGAACTGCTTTGGTTTACCAAGGGGTCAACCAAGCATCAGCTTGATCAGCTACACCCTTGTTTTCCAGTTACATCCTAAGTCACCTAATTTCAAAAGCTGAGAGCCAGCAAATGGAATATGCTGGTAAAGCGAGGCTCTCTAGACAACATGGCTGGGTGCAGTCATAGACTCATAGAAGCTTTTAGGCTGAAAGAGAGCTTTAAAAGTCATCTAGTTCCAACCCCCTGCAGTGATCACGGACATCTTCAGCTAGATCAGGTTGCTCAGCTGGAGTCCACCCTCATCATGACTCTAAGACAGAAGAATGAGCCTTACAGATGGCTCTCCAAAAGGGGGTTGCCAGGTGTGCTGGAGTCCTTTAGAGTCAGAGGAAATAGGACACGGACAGAAAAGCTATGTGCCAAGCGAAGGTAACTCTGAAGTTCCTTTTAAACTAGCTTTCAGAAAAAGAAAACTAATTTAAACAATTCAAAACTTTGAAATTGAGTCTGAAATTAGGCCTCAATACCTAGAAATCAAATGATGATAAATCTTGCATTCTACTAGCTCAGCTTGTCTGAACCCAACAGTGTGAAACTGTGCATTCACCTATAGCAAGAGGCATTGATAATATTACTAAAAGATGCATCCAATTAATGAGCACACCTGGAACTTATCAGAGGACAAGGAAAAGAAACATAATCCTTAATGGTGAAGAGTGGGAAAAGTAGTGTGTTTGGAAAAATTACAACAGTTTTTTAAAGACATGGTCTATTCAAGAACCCAGCTCAAATCAAACACATTGAGGAGGTCTGAGATCTAGGCATTATATTTTTTATGAATCAATAAAAAGTGAGCCTCCTGAGAGGCAACTCTGCTACTCCCCCAGGTAATGCGATGGTTTTCCCAGTACAAAGTTACACCACTTACAAAGATCACTCTGGTACGGGCTCTCCTGGGGAGCAGAGTAGGAACAGCTGAACGCACTGATATTATCAAAGTATTGATTTGCTGGTCTAAACAAACTCACTAGCCATCAATACATTTCATGAAGTAGTTTCATGGGCAGAAATTCTACCTGAAAGCTGCTTTCAAACCTGTTTGCCAGGCAGCAGCAGTGCTGACTGAAAACTTCTCTGCTCCCACAGTGTGTCCATGGTCAGGCCAGGACAGTGGTGTTGGCACCATGAGAACCACACTCGACAGCAGACTCAGGCTCCCAGTAATGGTTTTGTGCATGTCTTTTCTCTTCCTCTGGATAAATTTTCTTGGTAAGTTACTTAATCCTACAGAACTTAATGCCTCTAATGTGGCCGAACTAGACCAGATTTTTCTGACAGGAGAAAAAAAAAGCTGCTGGTTCAGTCCCTGTCCAAGCCCCTACCCACAGCCCCCTCGAAAAGAAAAAATGCATCCATTTGATTTCATTATCACATCACTAACTACATGTGCCTTATACACTAAGAGCTCAGAGAAGTAAACTGAACCTTAGTGAAGTATTTAATTAAGTATCCTCTTTAACTTGTTGCATGTGTATTTTAACCATAGCGCTGACTACATAAGGCTGACAGTTTCAGCAGCGTTGGAGTCTCCTTGAAAATACTGACACCTTCAGTGAAGTACTGGAAATTAAATAAATACAGTGTACTACAGTGAGACTTTCTCTGCTTTAACCCATATATGCCTGCAGAAGAGCAAGCACAGACTCAGAATAACAGACTGCTGTTTTAAGATCACTAAAGGATAAAGAGATGTTAAGAAAACAGGAGGAAGTCCAAAAGCTGAAATCACAAGAAAGATGAATGGATTAAGTACACTTTGTTAGGCTAAAATGCCACGGGCAGGACTCAAAATTCTCATGATTAAATTAGCATTCTTCATTGACAAAATTAAGAAAAAATCCACATTAACCATTACGGCACTAAACATGTGAACCCCTTCATGTGTGCAGTCTTACTGCAAACACTGGAAATGGACAACCCACTCTGCTGGGTCGGACTTGTTCCCCCTGTAGTATTTATCACTAAGTGCTGCCATTCTCTGGCACCCATACTCAAGGGAAACCTCGCACTTACAGGCATGGTGATATGGCACACAAACTGCAGGAATCCAGTTACCCCAGAGGATCCTCTCCTACAGCAAACAGGAGAGTTCGCTTTTGGGGAGCACAAATACAGCCCTGCTTAAATAAATGAGACAATTTTTCCACCACCTCTTCCATGTAGGAATTCAGTGAAAAATGCACTAGGTTACTTATTGAAGTTTTTTTCCTTTAGGATAACCCCCCCAGGCTTGCTTTTGCAATAGCAAGAAATTTGAGCTTGATGAAGGGCAGAGCTGGCTGCAGTCAAATGGAATCCACATGCTTGTGCAACATGAAAAGGCAGAATAATAGAAAGAAGTTACTACATGTCATGACTGTAGAGTTTCCAGCCCAACTTCCTCCCAGTTTTCCTTACTGTCTGTCTCATTCTCATTCACATCACAACTCTCTAAAAAATAAATAAAACCAGCTGGGCTTCTTTCTGCAGCATTATATCCAGGAAAGTATAGCTAAACCCAGTGTTCAAGTTACACAAATTTAGATCATCTCAGGATGAGGTCCATAAAACTTCTGAAGTAACTCACCAGTATCATAAAAGCTCAAAACCACTGGCCAAGCCAAAAGGTCTTAAAACACTGGGAAGCAGCTGAAGCTGGCAAAATTATAAGCAATTGAAAACAGACGTGGCAACAGAAAGTGTTAAGAAACTTTAGCTATAGACATTGCTGCCAACTCCAGCTATAAATCAGACAAGTAAAATGGGAGGGAAACCTTCAGCAGTCTGTTCAGAGCTTTTTAGAATAAGAGTATGTCTGTTTATATACTTTTGTATGGTGCTAGAAAAATATGGTAATTCAAATGGAAATACTACATTTTCCTTTAGACTCAGAAAATGAGAGATCTTCAGAATTTACAGAAAAAGAAGAAAAAAAATCACAGAACTAAAGATTTCCTTTCATTTTTTCAGTGTTCTCTAAGGTTGCGTTAGATTACCAAAATTTGAAACAAACTACATGTCCCATCCAGGTTTGTAGAAAGTGTCAGCAAGGCATGCTCACCTTGTCTAGAATATGAGCAATTTTCTTAATGAACTTCATTCCAGTCATCAAGCCTAAGTCTTCAAGAAAAGGACAAGGTTTTGTACAGAACTAAGGAACAGGTTTTGAGTATCAGAGGGTTAAGAGCGAGGTGAATGAGCAAGGCCCCTCCTAACTTTAGTCTTTATGTTTAACTTCTCTCTGATATGGTCCAGAATTTTCCTGTTTCCATCTTAAACCACCTGACAAAATAATTCTGCTTGCCTCTTTCAGTGTTTTATATCTGAGATACATTCACTCATCACAGAAATGCTGTCATTCCTCACCTTGCAGAAGAGGAACAAACGTGATTTACCCTGCTTCCTCAGCAACTCAATAGTTAGGGTGAACAGATGGATCAAAATAGTCCAAGCCAGGGACCCACAATTGCCCTCCCTCTCTGCTGAGCTCTGCCACTCCCCCACACCAAAGTGGCACCACAGCCAGGCCCTGGGCACCACCCCCTGCTCCATTCCCAAAGCATCCTGGCCTTCACAGGATTCGCCTCATATTATTCATCCTGTTGCTGGCAGCCCGCTCTACTCACAGGTTTTTATGACTTTTGGTAATGCCAGTCCTAGATAACCACTGTGAGTGACACTTCAGCAATGACAAGCTTTGTTCCACACCCATCACCCTTGAGCTTCTCCAACAAGCCAGAGGCAGGCAGAGAAAAACTGTGATGAGGATGACAAGAGAGAGTGGAAAGAAAGAGAAAGAGGAGGGCAGAAACCTTGTAGTTCACTTCTTAGTACTGGTGATTCAGTGATTATGAATTATATACCAACTTGGTTATTCACGAAAATAAGTATTTCTAAAATTTAATTTACCATCAGCCAGGCCTTCTACCATTAAGGCCTTTATTGAAAATATAAAAAGAAAGGGGCTGTAGAAAAACATATGCAGTTAAGTTTTTATGAACTGCTTTACTCATTTTCATTAATAACTTAATGATAATAATATTTATTCTCCCCCAGATGGCTTGATAATAAAATGCAGTATTAGTTTTAAATAATTCCAGATTATCCTAAAGGTGGTTTCTGTAAAAAGTAAATATGTCACTGACCTTGGCAGGAGATTTAAGTCAACTAAGCCTTTTATTAATTTTTCATATTCTTATCTTATTTCTCCTAATCTATATCTCTGTGTTTGATTGGATGGCTAAATACAAGGTAAAGCTCTGCGGTCTACCTTTTTGTTTCAGCCAGCTTCTCCCATGAACCTGTTACTTGGGAAGTTTCTTGCATACATTTTTAAGAATCCAGTATTTCTTGCACAAAACTACCGGAAATACAAAACACTTGAGCAACTCTCATTTATTGTAGTATGCAGCCAGGACAACAAATAAATGATGGTTCAATGCTTCTTGGACATGTTTGAGTTTCTGTTGGATGCATTTCAGTCAGTTCAAGAATACATTGATATACAGAGACTAATTTTGGGTTTGCTCAACTAACACATGTATAAAAATTCTCTTACATGAAAAGTACTACTTTAAGAGTCAGTTTCACTTTGATTTAATCAGAAATATAGGATTTTTAAAATTTAGACCTGAAAAGCCAGAAATTAGTCACATTCACTTTGAAGTAAATCAAATAAACTGTAGAGGGCACAGTATAGAACCCTTTAGTCCAGAACATTGGTTTAAAAAATTTAATATCTATATTAGAATACATAGGATTATCTAGAATAGGTATAGTTAGTAATGAAGTGTGAGATTAAATTACAGTAAGAACAACAGAAACATTGCAAGAAGTGCACACTAATTTTATATCCAAACACAGTTTAAGATTCAGTGTGGAATAGAACTTTCCATGCTTTGGTTCACTGCAAAAGATGTGAAGTGAGATATTCAGGACTGAGAATACATAGAGCAAAAAATCTCTGAATGTGTTTTATTTTTCTGCCAGGGATACAAATTAAACAAATTAAATGAGGAAAATAACAGTGCCATAATGAACTGCATTGTTTTCTTTAATTTTGAGCTTGGCAATGGTTTTAACAAGCAGGAAAGGAGACCCACTGGACCGGCATGTACTTAAACAATCAGCTTGATCAAGGTCAGCGTGCTCAGCTTTTGCCAGGACTGAAAGGAATTCAGATGCTAAATAACACTACTTTCCTTCCTAAATTCTACTCCCCCGCCAAAGTGGTGGGAAAACACAAGGCAAGGTATTATTAAACAAGAATTAATATTTCATAACTTATTAATTTACCACTTATTACTGTTTAGAGGAGCAGCTGGCTCTGACCCAGTAGTGACTTGTGTGTGTTTTAGATATCCATGCCTACAACCTATATTTCCTTATACATCCCAACCGCAGCTCTGTGTGACAGCCACTCTCTCCTGGCACATGAATCCAGGCTCACGGGACAAGTTTGTAGCAGCAGGCAGCGGCAGGGCAGCACCAGTACCAAACACTGAATCGGTCCAGCCCATCTCAGCCCCTGGCACCGGCTGGACAGAGCCTGGCTTAGCCGAATTTGGCACAAAGGGCAGGTTCACACCAGGGGGACAAGAGGACCTGGCACTGTGGTCCTGTGCTGCATCAGTGCAGAGCCAGGGGGACATCGTGCCACCCTGAGTAACCTGACGCAAGTGCAGAAGGACCCAGCTCACAGCTAGTTTAGTAAGTTTCCCTGTCAGCCTGAAATAACTCTCCCTGGGGAAGTTGGGCTTCTACCCAGCACCGCATAGCACGTGCCATAGGATTCTATTATCTTGAATAAAGGAACACATTAAACAAAAAGTTTACCTTGAATAACAGGAAACTTTCTCCTCCAAAAGAAGCCCCAAGAAATATTTTCTAAACTTAGGAAAGGGTGGAAGGTAGTGCAAAGGTGGAGTAGAGAAACAGGAGTCTAAAAACTATGCCTTTTTTTTTTTTAATATTAATATGTTTTGCTTTTCTTTCTTAGACTAACTAGCTGCTTATACTTCTCTAGGATGTATTATCAAACATGATTTGACTTGGTTAAATATCCTCCTTCTGTGCTAGAATGATTAGACTAATAGAATCCCATTATAATTATTATTTACAGAGCACATGGGAATGGCTTAGCAAAAGTTCAGGTTGAACAAAGCTCAAAAGATGACTATTTTTGGCACTTGTCTTGTTTGCAGAAGAAACAATATCTAAGGAAGTGAAGTTAATGAAAGGAGTCTGTTTAATCAGCATAAAATAAACAGCTAAAAGCAGGTTGCACAGGGAGAAGCAATAAAAGAACAAGTGACTAGCTATGGTATTGTTTTCTTTTCAAGCTCTGCTCACAACAGAAGGTTTTCAACAACTGTACTTAAATGCCTTGGTTTCAACACTGAATTCCATAAGGAAGGGGAAAAAAAGCTTTCAGTCCTTTTTACTATGGTGCTCACCAGCCACCCTGGATCTTCCGTAAGCCTCGTGACATGCTCGTCTAGTAAAAGGTAAAAGCAAAAAATCGATAAAAAAGGACACAATTTGTACACCAGATGCAAGTAAAAACACTAATAGAGTATAAAGACTGATTTTTAACTGAAAAGCTATGTTCTCTGAAGAAATAAGCTGCTCTCAACACTACGTATGTAGACTGAACAGTACACACTGAATTTGGGAATTTGCTGGTCTGCTGGAAATCTTTATATGATCGAATCCTTTTACCTCAGTGAGAGTAACACAATGAAACTCTAGATTTTCTTCCAATAGTAAACAGTTATGATGCTACTTTGGTCTTAAGCTGCTATTAGCACCAAACACAAATAATGCATATAAAAGTCTTGGAATAATAAATACAAAACCCCAAACCAAAACAACAAACAACAACAAAGCCAAACTCCTTTTCCCTTTCAGCAGCCTTTCTTTTTAGAATAGATAAAAATAATCTGAAATTTACTAAGTCACCAGAAGCAGAGAACTGTAAAATTCCAGTTTTAAACAAAACTGTATTTTACAAGTTGCTTTATTAAGATAACAAGGCTTCAAATGCAACTCTTCCTAGTAAATTAAATTGAATTATATTTCCATCATTAAAAGAAGTGTGAACCATAAAAAAACCCACTTCATTAATCTGCTGAGCTCTCTCTGGAGGCATCATATGCAGGAGTCAGCAAAATCAGCTGGAGTACCCAGCTGAGCTATAACAACAGGGTACACATGAGTTTGTTCCCTTACTGTTATAATCATGTAACAATCTCAACAGCCTCTGGTTCTGTGATCTGGAACAACAGTTTCATACTACAGATATGTGTCTAGAGTGTGTTTCATCATACTAGAAGACATACTTCTGCAGAATATTTTGGTTTTCAGTTGCAGTTTAAGCTTTTAAGTACAGTGAAACTGGTTTCACTGGCAATTTGTCAGAGAGGCAAGTAGAAAATATAGGTTAAAATTCTTCCTTAAAAACTGTCCTGCAAGGTTTTGAGTAAGATGTAGGGCCAAGGATGGAGACCATGAGCATATTTAAGAGAGCTAAATAAAATGAGTCACATGTCACGCAACACCACAATGAAAAACAGTACAGGTAAAACCTCTGAGCTTTTCAGCTCATTGTATCTCACACAACACAGGAACAGGAGAATAAAGTGGGAAGCTGAGAGCGGTTGAAACAGAACTTTTTCACCACAAAAAGAGACACTGAAAATCACTGCCCAAACCGAGTTCACTTAGCAGACTTGGAGATAAAGTTTTCTTCTTTTCCTATTAGTTTGTTAAGTTGATCATATCCATTGCTAATGGTCTGTGATGCTGCAGATGATTCTTTTCCCACATTGAAATTTTTCATACTTTCATTATTCAGGCAAAAGGTTGCTATGCCAGATATAGCTGTGGAATGAAAGCTTTTCAGATTTTTAATAACCTTGAAGAGTGTCAATGTAAGTCTATGTCCTGGAGTTTAAGATTTCTGAATTTTGTTTTCTGTTCTTTTCTTAATTAAAAAAAGCAACCAAACAAGAAAAAAAAAAACCAAAAAGTCCCCACAATTTTTCCATCAAATCACTCATAACATTTAAATGAATCACTGATTACTAGTGACATTCCATGCTCTAAAAAAAGAACCAGAATAAGACAAAGGAGACTTCTGTCAGCTTGATTTTCTCAAAAATATAAAGCTGAATATTGAACATGTCTAGAAACATTTATTACTTTTGTTTCTAAAAAAAATGTTTTCCAAATAGGAATGAAATGAAATGAATAATATTCTATTCATATGAATACAGAGTCTAGGATATAATCTATAATTAGCCTGAAGAGCCTGGAAGGTAGAAAAATGGTAAATACCCAACCTCCGCTAGCACAGCACAGAAGAAATGAGAAAACTGTGATGTTAAAAGAACTGCTTCTTCAAAGCACATATGTTCTCCAAAGAAGCAAGGGAGGGCAACATGTGGGGACTTTTTCCTAGTAACTAAACACAGGAGAAGTAAAACTGACTGTAATTGTAGTGCTCTGTACTGACTGAACAGCTGCACACTCAGAGAGAGCCGGGACTGGGGCTTGTCCAGGAACTCTGTAGTTCATAGAGCAGTCGCTGTGACGTGCAACATCTGAATTTAAAGTAAAACTTGAAATAAAGCTGTGTCACAGATGAACCATGTTCAGTGTTCTTTGGTTTAAAATAACCGCAATACCTGTTACACCATAGGGCATTAGTGCTGTAGTGGCATATTGATGCAGTTCCACGATGTCTTTGTTTGGTTTCTTCCATTAGGATATGGGTTTCTAATTACCATCTGGAATCTTTGATTTAGAGGTAATTTTATGTGCTGAGCTATGGGTAAGTTTTTCCCTTCTGTGGGAGGTAAAGGAAGAAAGGAAAGGAGGGAAAGGAAGGAAAGGAAGGAAAGGAAGGAATTTTGTTTAAAGCAAGACTTTTAAGAAAACTCAGTTAGCAACTCACTCACTACTAAGCTCACTGTTGAAGAAAATTCCCATGGGTAAATATATCTTAATTTTAACGTTTTCCTTTAGGAAATGAAGGTTTTCACAATTTGGTCTTGCATTTTAGCCTTTTTTTACAGTTAAAAATGTATTACCTTACATTTAGTTTTGATCATGCTGGGTATGTTTACATTTTAAATGTATATACATATCAACATAGAGTTCTGCCAATTTGTTTTCAGACCAAGAGGCACTTGGGAGAAAAAACAGGGAATATTTTACTTACTAACAGCTGTCCACGATTATTTCAAAAATGTACTAAAAGAGAAATAAAAAAGGGACCATTTTGTGACATTATGACATGATAGCAATAGCAGTGATAAATAGTATACCTTTGTCCTGTGGCTATGCATAAAGAAATAGAAAAAATGTGACCTATATAGAGTGAAATGGTATTTTAAAAATCTAGAATAAAATTCATTAACTTTTTAAAAAACTGTTTTCTATCATTTCCTTGTAAGAAAAATATAAGCATCTTTAATTCTGAAGGAAATTAAAATAGTGACAAAGGATTTCTAGCCGCTGAAACGATACTAGGTGTTACTAAGCCAATTTTAAATTTAGGTATATAAAGACATATAAATTTAGAGGCTTACTAAAAATCCCATCTGACTGCCCTGCTTTAGAAATGAAACTAAGTTATACAGAAATGCATATTATCAATTC